>PVJS01051610.1:0-13919 GCA_004027185.1 Glis glis
GGCAAAAGCACGGCGCCTACGCCCTTCTCAGTTAGGGTTAGACGAGCGCGGCCGCCACCTCTCCGGCCCTCCCTCCGCCCGCCGCGCGGCGCGCCGAGCCACCTTATAAACCCAGCGGCCCGCCCGCGCGGATTGGCCGGCGCCGCCCGGCTCTCGCGAGAGTCACCCTCTCCTCCCAGGCGTTTTTTTATGTCCCATTTCCGGCCGTGCGCACGCGCCGCCCTCCCCCACGTGGGGAGGCGCGCGGAGTCTTCCCGCCTACAGTGAAGGCCGAACTAACCGGGTGCTTCATAGCACTTTTTTCCTCTTAAATGTTTTGTGTGGGCCGGGCGTGGTGGCGCACGCTTGTAATCCCAGTACTTGGGAGGCTGGGACAGGAGGAACGCAGGTTCGCGGCCAGCCTCAGCTACTTAGTGAGGCCCTCCGCAACTTAGCGAGACCCTGCTTCAAAATAAAAGAATAAAAAAAGAAATAGGGCTGGGGGTGTAACTCGGAGGTAGAATGCCCCTGGGTTCAATCCCCAGTACTGAAAAAAAAATATAGGGCTGGGGGTGTAGCTCAGCTTGTGTGTAGCCGGGTGTGGTGGCGCACGCTTGTAATCCTAGTACTTGGGAGGCTGAGACTGGAGGATTGCAGGTTCAAGGACGGCCTCAGCAATTTAGTGAGGCTCTGACCAACCTAGTGAGACCCTGTTTCCAAATAAGAAATAAGATTGAGGCCAGGCGTGGTGGCGCATGCTTGTAATCCCAGTACTTGGGAGGCGGATCCCTCCCAAGGGATCCGGGTTCACGGCCAGCCTCAGCTACTTAGGCCCTCCGCAACTTCGTGAAACCCGGTTTCAAAATAAAGTATAAAAAATAGGGCCGGGGATGTAGCTTGGAGGTAGAACACCCCTGGGCTCAAAACCCAGTACCGCAAAAAAAAAAAAAAATAGTCTAGAAATAAGATCGATCTGGAGATGTAGCTCGGAGGTAGAATGCCTCTGGGTTCAATTCCCAGTACCACAAAATAATAAATAAATGGTGTGTGTGTGTGTGTGTGTGTGTGTGTGTGTGTTTACTGGGGACTGAACCCAGGGGGATTCTACCGCTGGACAGTTTTTTGGAGTTTTTTTTTGTGTGTGTGTGGTACTGGAAATTGAACCCAGGGGCATTCCACCTCGGAGCTACACCCCCAACCCTATTTGATTTTTATATTAAACAGAGTCTCTCTAGGTTGATGAGTCTCACTACTTGCTGAGGCTGTCCTCGAACCTGTGATTCTCCTGTCTCAGCCTCCCAAATACTGGGATTGCCAAAGATTCTTCTGATTCCTCTGTGGATCAGATCTTCCCTTTCCCTGTGGCCTGGACAGCAGTCCTGAGCTTATCTACTTAAGCCTTTCACGTACACCTCAGCTCCAGGCTAGTGTGCAAGCCACTGTCCTTAGGTACTAAGGCCAGGTCTATCACCAGGGGTCCTCCCGCATTTTCTGGTAGAATGGAGGAGGCTTGCTTTCTTTCCAGTAAGGCCAATAAGCAGAGTGCCTCTGTCTCCTACAGACCAGACGCAGTGCACCTGCACTACCTTAAAAATAAAACAGCAACAACAAAACAAATGGAATTCCCAGAAAAACTTTAGGGCTGAGGACACAGAACAGTGATTCCCAATTCTGATTATCACATTTGTTGGAAGCCAGAAGTGGTGGCGCAAGCCTGTAATCCCAGTACTTGGGAAGCTGAGACAGGAGGATCACAGGTTCCAAGCCATCCTCAGCAATTTAGCAAGGCTCTCAGCAGTTTAGCAAGAACCTCTTTCCATCTTAGAGAGACCCTGTTTCCAAATAAAATAGGGCTGGGGGCATAGCTCAGAGGTAGAATGCTCCTGGGTTCAATCCCCAGCACCAAAAAAAAAAAAAATTGTTGGAGAACTCTAGGAAAACAGATCCCAGATCCCCAGGCAGCATTGACTATACTTAGCTCACTGGACTGCGACTGAGTTCCTGCCCTGTCTCCTACTTGGACTGCCTTCTCTTCTGCTTCTTTAGAAGAGGATGTGTTTTTATTATTAAGTGTAACTATTTCATTCTTAATATTAAGATCCTCAAGCTGGACACAGTGGCACATGCCTGTAATCCTAGTACTTGGTACTTGGGAGGCTGAGATAGGAGGATCATAGGTTCAAGGATAGCCTCAGCAACTTAGCAAGATCCTGTTTCAAAATAAAAAGGGCTTGGGGTGTAGCTCCAAGGTAGAATCCTCTGGGTTCAGTCCCCAGTACCAAAAAATAAACAAACAACCCCCCCATCTCCCTTATATTTGGAAAGGAAGGTTTTCAGTCCTTGACTTTGCTTTGAAGTAATGATACTTGGTGATAATTAGGAATAATCCACATAAGTTGTAGCAGATTTTTATAATGGTCAGTATAATGCAGTGTTGCCTATAACTAGTTGGTCAGCTATTCTTAAGTTTTTACTCATGTTCAGTTGGGTAAAGAAAGGGAAGTTATTACAGTTGGCCGTCATTCTCAGAGAAGAGTGAAATGGGTATAATGGGTAAGGGCAGGGGAAATGTAAACAGAATTTTCAGTTTTTTCCCTTTCCCTAGATGTCACCTGAAAAGGATCATCTATGACACATGAAGATGCCAGAATCTATAGAATATTCCAGGCCGTTTGCTCAGATAACTACTTAAGAGACCACAATTGCCAGGTGTGGTGGTACACACCTGTAGTAATTCCAGTACTTGGGAGGCTGAGACAGGAGGAGACAGCAGGTTTGAGGGTCATCCTCAGTGACCTAGCAAGACTCAACAACCTAGCAACACCTTGTTAAACGGGGTGGGGGTAGGGACTGGGGATGTAGCGCTAATGTAGAATGCCCGTGTTCAATCTCCAGTACCACAAAAATAAATAAAAGAAAGAAAGAAGGAAGGAAGGAAAGAAAGAAAGAGATTGCAATTAAGGATTGTGTGCCTGACTAGCCAAGCAAGCTACTTTGGGATCACTTTAAATTTAAATCTTTTAACCTATTTATTTATTTATTTATTTATTTATTTATTTATTTATTTGTGGTACTGAGGATTGAACTCAGGGGCATTCTACCTCCAAGCTACACCCCCCAGCCCTATTTTTTTATGTTTTATTTTGAAACAGTGTCTCACTAAGTTGCAGAGGGCCTCACAAGGTTGCTGAGGCTGGTCGCGAACCTGTGATCCTCCTGTCTCAGCCTCCCAAGTACTGGGATTACAAGCGTGCGCCACCACACCCGGCCCCCAGCTTTATTTTTATTCTTTATTTTGAAACAGGGTCTCACTAAGTTGTGGAGGCCTCACTAAGTAGCTGAGGCTGGCCGTGAACCCGGATCCTCTGGTCTCAGCCTCCCAAGTACTGGGATTACAAGCGTGCGCCACCACACCCGGCTCTTAACCTCTTTAAATCTCGATTTCTTAATTTATAAAATTGGAATAAGACTAGTCTATCTCTTGGGACCTGGACGTTTAAAATAGATAATGTAAGATTAGCTCAATTTTTTTTTTTTGGAGGTACCAGGGATTGAACCCAGGGCCATTCTACCTCCAGGCTACACACCCAGCCCTATTTTTTTATTCTTTATTTTGAAACAGGGTCTCACTAAGTTGGCGGAGGGCCTCACTAAGTAGCTGAGGCTGGCCGCGAACCCGGATCCTCTGGTCTCAACCTCCCAAGTACTGGGATTACAAGTGTGTGCCACCATGCCCGGCTTAGCCCAATTTTATTTATAAAATA
Organism: Glis glis; assembly: GCA_004027185.1. Classification (NCBI taxonomy): domain Eukaryota; kingdom Metazoa; phylum Chordata; class Mammalia; order Rodentia; family Gliridae; genus Glis; species Glis glis. Next base: position 3,744 of record PVJS01051610.1, read on the forward strand.
TAGTGATTTAAGAAGTACAAAGTGAGCCGGACATGGTGGCACACGCCTGTAATCCCAGTACTTGAGAGGCTGAGACAAGAGGATTGCAGGTTCTAAGCCATTTTCAGCAATTTATAGAGGCTCTTAGCAACTTAGCAAGACTCCGTTTCCCAATAAAAAATAAAATAGGGCTGGGGGTATAGCTTGGAGGTAGATTGCCCCTAGGTCCAATCCCCAGCACCACACACACAAAAAAAATTACAAAGTGAGAGGTTGGGATCATCCTCTCTACAATGCTCAAATCTAGTGTGTGTGAGCATTAACTGTTCAAACTGCCCTCAGATGATCATTTTCTGCACCTTACCCAATCTAGATAACCACTAAAATGGGAGACATGTGCCAAGTAACAAAAGGCACCTCTTTACAAATGGTCGACTTCCTTATTTTCTGCTCCTTGTACATGGCCACCATTTTTATACCACCTTTGCCCTATAGTTCTCTCTAGGGGGAAAGTGCTTCTGCCAACTTGGTACCTCTACATACCTATTGGGTATATACCATATAAGGCATCAGATAAGGGGATAGAGATGAAAAGGAAAAGCCCACAATCTCTTCTTCTAAGACATATCTAGTGAGGGAGAGAGACCAATAAACCAGATGACTGCAAAAATTGTCAGCAGGAGTGCAAGTAGCAGAGTGTACTGGACAACACAAGGAATCATGCTGATGCCATGGAAGGAGGAGTAGCTGAAATAGACCTGTAAATTCTCTAATTTTATAATCCAAAAATAACATATTTTAAAAGTGCCTTTAAGTACATTATCTCATTGAACTTCACAATGACCCTGTGAGACAGGGACCAGCAACCCTATTTTATAGATGAGGAAATATATCTTCAAAATGTTTAAACAACTTAAGTCATGCAGCTGGTAGGTGGAGAGTCTGCACCTCAATTCAGATGGAAAGGCACTCCCTTAGGTCTAAATTCAAGCTGCCCTTCAAGTCTAGTCACCAGACCAAATCTACCAGAAAGTCTTTAAGGCCTCAACTGGTATTGGACCCTCAGAAGATTTTATACTTCTCATAGGACACTAAATCAATTTCTACCATGTATTGTTCTAATTTGGGTATGAATTCTGCCTCTTCTACAAGGTTGCCAGGGTTTTGTCTTGTTTTCATACTGGGGGTTGAACCCAGAGGTATTCTACCTCCCAGATACACCCCTAGCCCTTTTTAATTTTTTATTTTGAAACAGGGTCTCATTAGATAGCTAAGGCTGGCCTCGAACCTACAATCCTCCTGTCTCAGCCTCCAAGTACTGGATCACGGACGTGTGCCACCATGCCCAGCTGGTTTTTGTTTTGTTTTGTTTTGTTTTGTTTTTTGCAGTACTGGAGACCTCCGAGCTATACCCTCAGCTCTATTTTTTATTCTTTATTTTGAAACAGGGTCTCACTAAGTAGCTGAGGCTGGCCACGAACCCGCAATCCTCCTGTCTCAGCTTCTGAAGTATTGGGATTACAAGTGTGTACCACCACACCCAGCTTGTTTTGTTTTTAAAGAGACAAGGTCTCGCTATCTTGCCCAGGCTGGCCTTGAACTCCTGTGCTCAAGTGATCCTTCTGCCTCAACCTCCTGGGTACCTAAATTATAGGCTTGGACTGAATTATATAGAATTATAGGCTTAAGGACAGGATCTGAATCCTGATTTAGCACTCATTGCACTTAGCACAGTACCTTGCATAAAGTAGATCCTAATACTCTGAATTACATGTCAATATTACCACCATTCTCTCAGCTGCCTAGGTCATCTCAGACTTTATTTCCCCATTCATATCTATCTAATTAGGCAACAAGTCTTGTCAGTTATTCATAATTTCTTTTTAATTCCTGTTGCTTATAATTTTGAGTATAAAATGTGGCTACTTTATATCTGAATAACTTACCAATTGATCACTGAATCTCCAGGGCCTTTCCCGTCCAATTTATTTTCCAAACTACCACCACATTCATCTTAATTCCTTTAACTCTCCTTTTAAATCTTTAGTTACTCCTTTTTGCCTTTAGAGCATTCAACACATAAAGCCTTTCAGTCCTTGAGGTCAATTTACCTTTGTAGTCTTGTAGTCATAGCTTTTACAGTACTTCATATGAGCTCTTCATTTTAACAAAACCAGTTGTGTGTGTGTGTGTGTGTGTGTGTGTGTGTGTGTGTACCGCGTGCACACATACATGTGTGAACATGGTACTAGGAATTGAACCCAGGGGCATTCTACTTCTGAGGTATACTGCCAGCCGTATTTTATTTTTTATTTTGAAACAGGGTCTCGCTAAGTCACTGCTTGCTGCCCTCAAAGCTGTTAACTTCCTGTTTCAGCATCCCAAGTGCTGGGATTACAGGTGTGCACCACCATGCCCAGCTAAAACCAGTCTCTTAAGCATGCCTTGAATATGCTTTTTTCATTCTTATATCTAGCCTCTTGCATATTGTATTATGCTTGCCTGGATATCTGCCCTCCTTTTCCCCCACATCTACCCTAATGCCACCCTATCCATGATGATCTACCTGTTATGAGACTTTCCTCAACACAACCATCTTCTTTCCCTAAACTACAACAAGCTTAAATCTTATCACTCATTAGACATATAGCATATTGTACCACAAATTGGTCATTTTCCAGGGGAAATGAAAGTTCTTCAAGGTCAAGAATGGTGTCTTCAGCTGAGCGTGGTGGCGCACGCTTGTAATCCCAGTACTTGGGAGGCGGAGACCGGAGGATCTGGGTTCGCAGCCAGCCTCAGCTACTTAGTGACGCCCTCCGCAATTTCGTGAGACTCAGTTTCAAAATAAGAATAGCCAGACGTGGTGGCACACGCTTGTAATCCCAGTATTTTGGGAGGCGGAGACCGGAGGATCCGGGTTCGCGGCCAGCCTCAGCGCGCATGTGCACGCACGATCGATCGATCAATCTCTCTTCTCTCTCTCTCTCTCTCTCTCTCTCAATCTCTCTCTACCTAGTGAGGCCCTCCGCAACTTCGTGAGACCTGGTTTCAAAAATAAAGCATAAAAAAAATAGGGCCGGGGGTGTAGCGCGGAGGTAGAACGCCCCTGCGTTCAATCCCTGGTACCGCAAAAAAAAAAAAAAGGAATAAAAAAAATAGGGCTGGGGGTGTATTTTGGAGGTAGAATGCCCCTGGGTTCAATCCTGTTACCGCAAAAAAAAAAAAGAATGGTGTCTTCTATAGCATTTACCTTGGCTCTACTAAATAAATACCATCGTTTGGTCATTATTATTATCACCATTATTATTTCCCCCATTATAGAAATACAACAGAGACATCCCAATAATTGAAATACTTTCTGTTCTCCCAGAAACATAATATCCAAAGTTTTCTGCCACAAATGTTTCAAAGCATTTTTGACCACTTTATCTGTGTTTCAGAAACATCTCTGGTGTACCACATTGTGTCCAACTTCTTTAAATTCTGCAGCAGTGATCCACATGTCCTGGAAGGCAGACAGGGATGCAAGAATAGACCCTCCCATCCACACTGATGCCTTCCTTTCTGGGGGAGCTGTAACCTGCACCGGGGTGTTGGCAGGTGCCACCTTTGCTATATCCTTAACTAGCCGCTTGTCTAAGCCAGGGAAAGAGGTGGATCCCCCAGCAAGGATAATATTGGAGAAGAAGGAATTCCTCAGATCTGCATCACATTTCATTATGCTGTTGCAGCACATCTTATCAATTCCAGGGGCATCGAGGTTCATGAGATGTGGAGAGAAGAGGGCCTCTGGACAACAAAAGAGCTCCTCATGGAGCATGATGGTCTTCCCATCGGGTAATTTGTAACCTTTCTCCAGGCTGGCGGATTTCTTGGCCCTTTCCTCTTCATAGTTCATTGCCACATAACACGAGGTCTCCTTAATGTCTGCGACAACCTTTCTGTCCGCAGCACTAAGCATCATGATACTATGGTCCTTCAACAGCATCACGAGGTAGTTGGTGAGGTCAAGGCCTGCCAGATCTAGCTGCTGTACACCATGAGGCAGGCAGTAACCCTCAAAGGTGGGCACGCACTGGGTAACCCCAGCACCTGAATTCAGCACCAAGCCAGTAGTGAAGCCAGCAGCGAACAGAGCCAGCACAGACTGGACGGACATAAAGAAGGCAGGAACACCTAGATGCTCAAAAAACACTTCGATGGTCTGTTGCCGGCTGGCCAGGGGGTTCAGGGCTGGCTCTGTAATCAAGACTGGGCCATCACAGGGCTTGAGATTCAGGTTATAGTGGTAGATGTGCTTCCACATGGTCTCCATGTCCCCCCAGGAAGTAATGAGACCTCGCTCCACCGGATATCTGTAGAGAGCACAATAAGGTAAATGCCAGCTTTTATTTTTTCCAGTTTCCACTTTCCTCAAATCTCAGCTAATCCCCGTATTTGTTACCGGTATTCCTTTATGGGCAGTCACTGCCAGGCCACTGCCTCTCAGTCACCGTAACGGTTACAAACGTTAGCACCGTTATCGTCCTCTGCAATTATATATCACTTTCCATTTTCTCTCTCCTTCGGAAAACTGACTTGAAAAAACTGGGAAATTCTCACATTATAGTATAGATTTGATAGCAATTAATCGATAAGAATGACAAAAAGCACCATAAATTATGTAACATTCCTAAATGGATTTGTATCTTCTGAATGATAACTTCATTTATGCTTATATACATTTGTGTAGATACAGAGAACAAATAACCGGCAGGCTTTAGATGGTGGCAGGTGGTGGCCGCCCCGCTCTCCTCCCGCTCGCCCCGGCCGGGAGGAGGAGGTACCTGATGGCCAGCGAGCCTCTGCGCTCCTGCGCCTGGTCCCCCACGCACAGCTCCCGCGCGCCCTCGGCCGCCCCCAAGCTTTGGCTCTTGGCGCGGCCCACGATGTTCGGGTAGACAAACTGGGGCTCCCTGTTCCCAGCCAGGCCCGCCTTGATCACCCCCGAGCCGTTGTCGATCACCACTGGTAGCTGGTGGTAGCTCATGCCGCCGCCGCCGCCGCCGCCGCCTGCTGTTTCCCCGCCCTGCTCCGGGCGCTGCCGGGGCAGGCGGCCTGGAACGCCGCGTCGCGTCACAGTGGCCGCACCTGGCCAGGTGAGGCCTGAGCCCCGCGGGCCGCTCGCACCTGGAGGACTGCCCCGCACACTTCCACCCCAGGGATCCCGGGCTGCCAACGCCAGGAAAGGCCGACTTTCCGCCCAAAGAAGAGCCGGAAAAGCCATAAAGCCGCATTCTGTCCCAAGGCCATCGAATACTTCTTCTTAATTGGTGCATTGTAATTATAGTGATATCCAAAGTGCTATGCATTCATAGGTGCACAACAGCTCAGCGCTTCGCTCTGCCCGCCCCTCCTCCGCGCTAGTGAGAGAGCCGTGGTACATTCATACACCAGCGCATAACACTTGCTCTTTCCTTCTCTACCCCTCCCGTCCCCTTCCACTCTTCTACTGGTCGTTCGTTTCCACGGAGTTCTTTTCTATTTTCTCTCGAGGTTCCACACATGAGAGAACCTGTGCAGGGCCCTTGGTTTTCTGAATCTGGCTGATCTCACTTAGCATGATGCTCTCCAGTTCCGTCCACTTCCCTGAAAATGACATAATTTGGTTGGTTACCCAAAGCCGTTGAGTTTCAGTTAACAGGTGTGTGTTGTAGGGCCCCATGGAAGCTGGGAAAGGCAAGGGGAAAGTTGCCACCGGATGGGAGGCACTGCCCTTGGCAAAAACAGTCCTCAACTTCTTTTTTTTTTTTTTATTTTGCTGTACCGGGGATTGAACCCAGGAGCATCTACCTCCGAGCTACACCCCCGGCTCTATTTTTTATACTTTATTTTGAAACCGGGTCTCACGAGGTTGTGGAGGGCCTCACTAAGTAGCTGAGGCTGGCCGCGAACCCAGATCCTCGAACCCAGATCCTCCGGTCTCCACCTCCCAAGTACTGGGATTACAAGCATGCGCCACCACACCCGGATAGTCCTCAACTTCTAAAAAGAGGAAGGAAAAAAAATCAGCTGGGCGGGGTGGCCCTAAAGCATGTAATCCCAGCACTTGGGAGACAGAGACAGGAGGATAACAGGTTAGTTGTCAGCCTCAGCAATACAGCGAGATCCTCAGCAACTTTAGACTGTTTAAAAAGAAAGGGGGTGGACCTAAGGAACGGTGGTGGCGCCATCTTGGCCGGACCGCACCGGCCGCTACCAGCATTGCGGCATCCACACACCACCAGTAGAGAAGCCAGAGACCTGTTGTGAGTTCAACTGCAGATCAGCAGAAACGAAAGCAAGCAGCGGCTCCTCCACACTCAACAGACCAAACGGTGTTGGCTACAGTGGCTGCAGCGGCGCCATCTTGGCAGGACTTTGCTGGAGGCTACCAGCATTGTGGCTCCTGCACAAGACCAGTGGAGACGACAGCAACCTGCTGTGAATCTAGCAGCTGCAGAATCCAGAACAGGGAAGGCGAGCAGCGACTCATTCCACATCGACACAGACCCGAACTGCTGCGTTGGCAGAAGTGGCAGCGGCGCCATCTTGGTCAAACCGCACTGAGAGCAACCAGCATTGCGGCTTCTGCAGGCCACCAACAAGGAAGCCAGGGAGCTCTTCTGGAACCAGCAACTGCAGAGCACCAGCGACGGGTGCAAGCAGCAGTTCGGTCCACCCTCGGCAGAGTCCCCAGGGCCCGGAAGCCTGACCAGAGCCTGCAGCAGCAACTGAGCCCCCCCCACCCAGAGATTAAGAGCAGTGCTCAATGAGACCGTAAGTCAACGAGCCGCCCCAGGGGGAGACCACCCAGTACAGCCACAGGGACTCACGGGGTCTGGGACAGTGCGGATTGCCCCGGCAGAGGTGGGAGTGGGGTCTGCTGTGGGACGTGGTAGACGCGTGGATAAGCAGACAGTCCCTGGGGACATTTGGATGGGACAGACTTGCAGCCCGCGGGTCACAGCACCCTTGTAGAGTCCCTGGGGATAACCACAAGACATACAGCTGTGGTACTGGGGAAAATTGGACCAAACCAGCCCTCTATGTGGAAAACATGGAGTTCCGTGTTTGCACAGAATCGTGGCAAGGCGACACCCGCTGCTTCTGTAGGCAAAGAGAGACACAAGCTCAGGGCCCCCTACTGGTGACACCTGCCATAGGTGTAGACAGAGAAAGACATAGGGACAGCCCAAGTGGAGACCGCAGAGACCCACGCTTGCAGTGAGAGGGGCACTAGCGGCACTGGTCGCCTGCACAGGTAGTGAGAGGCACCAGGCGAGGGTCCCAATCACTGAAGGAGACCAAGAATTGTGCCTGCAAATGGACATTATACCAAGCAACTGAGAATAACCATTAAGTAAAGGCTATTCACCTTTAAGGCTCACCTAGTAGCAACTATCTACCTCCAGGATAAGAAACCATAAAGGAAGAGAGATAAGACATAGGATACCTACAGAGTGAGAGAGAGAGAACTACCAAAAGCAACAAAGGTATAAACATAAGAAACCTGAAACCATGAAAAGGAAGAATAGCAAAGAAACAATGAGCTCCCACAACCCCACAACAACAGAACCCGCCAATACCTAAGTGCAAAGATTGCCAGAAGGACAATTCAAAACTTCAATAGAGGAAATGATACAGGATTTCCGAAAAGAATTCAGAGAGAGCCTGAAAGTAATGAAAGATCAAATAAGCAAAGAATCTGACACCCTGAACAGTAATCAAAAAGAAGCTCTGAAGGAAGTAAAGGATGCAATAATTGAAATGAAGGCATCAATATAGACCCTAAACAATAGACTAGACCACATGAAAAACAGAATCTCATTCTTAGAAGATGAGCTCTCCAAAAATGAACACATAGTATATAAATTAGAAAAAACAGCCGGGCGTGGTGGCGCACGCTTGTAATCCCAGTACTTGGGAGGCTGAGACCGGAGGATCCGGGTTCACGGCCAGCCTCAGCTACTTAGGCCCTCTGCAACTTTGTGAGACCCTGTTTCAAAATAAAGGATAAAAAGTAGGGCCAGGGGTGTAGCTCAGAGGTAAAATGCCCCTGGGTTCAATCCCCGGTACCGCAAAAAATAAATAAATAAATAAATAAATTAGAAAAAACAATTCAATACCATGAATTGGACATTGAAGAGATCTTAGCCAGTCTCAAAAGAGCAAACATAAGAATAATAGGCATAGAACAGGGCGTAGAAGATGAAACTAAAGGAATCAATAATCTATTCAGAGAAGTAATATTAGAAAATTTTCCAAACATAGAAAGAAAGGTCGATACACAGGTACAGGAAACATATAGAACCCCCAATAGACAGGATCAGAGAAGAGGTTCACCACGCCACATAATAATCAAACTGACTAATGTAGAGGCCAAGGAGAGAATCTTAAAGGCAGCAAGAGTAAAAGACCAAGTAACATTCAGAGGCAAACCAATAAGAATCACTCCGACCTTCCAAACCAAGTCATGAAAGCCAGGAAGGCCTGGAGCAACATATTCCAAACTCTGAAAGAAAACAACCTCCAGCCAAGATTTGTCTACCCAGCAAAGATATCTATCAAATTTGATGGAGGCCGGGCGTGGTGGTGCACGCTTGTAATCCCAGTACTTGGGAGGCGAAGACTAGAGGATCCGGGTTCATGGCTAGCCTCAGCGACTTAGTGAGGCCTTCCGCAACTTTGTGAGACCTGGTTTAAAAAATAGGGCTGGGGGTGTAGCTCCTGGAGGTGGAAAGCCCCTGGGTTCAATCCCCAGTACCGCAAAAAAAAAAAAAAATTTTTTTTTGATGGAGAAATAAAAACCTTCCATGACAAACAGAAGCTGAAAGACTTTATTTCTTCCAAACCAGCACTAGAGAAAATGCTCAAAGGGATTAATTACAAAGAAGAAATAATAAGAAAATGCCAGAACTAGAGAAACAGTGATTTCCACCAAACAAACAACTAGACAAAGAACAAACACTACCTCAAACAGAAATTAAATCTCAAAATGTTAGGAATGAAAACCCATCTCTCAATAATCATGCTGAATATAAATGGCCTCAACTCCCCAATCAAAAGACATAAGGTGGCAAAATGGATTAAAAATCACAATCCATCTATATGCTGCCTGCAAGAAACACACCTTACAAGTAAAGATACGCACAAACTAAAGGTGAAGGGATGGAGCAAGGTAATCCACACTAATGGAACTTGAAATCAAGCAGGAGTAGCAATTATGATATCAGAAAAATTAGACTTCAAACCTAAACTTATCAGAAGAGACAAAGAAGGTCATTTCTTACTGGTAGAAGGAACAATCCAGCAAGAGGATATAACAATAGCCAACATGTATACCCTAAACATAGGTGCAACCACTTTCATAAAAGAAACTCTTCATGACATTAAATCACACATAGATCCCAATAAAATAATATTGGGAGACTTCAACACACCTCTCACACCACTAGATTGATCTTCAAGACAAAAGGTCAGTAAAGATGCCTCAGGCCGGGCATGGTGGCGCACACTTGTAATCCCAGTACGTTGGGAGGCAGAGACCGGAGGATCCGGGTCCACAGCCAGCCTCAGCTCTCTCTGGCTCTCTCTCTCTCTCTCTCTCTCTCTCTCTCCCTGTCTCTCTCTCTCTCTCTGTCTCTACCTAGTGAGGCCCTCCGCAACTTCGTGAGACCTGGTTTCAAAATAAAGTATAAAAAAAATAGGGCCGGGGGTGTAGCGCAGAGGTAGAACACCCCTGGGTTCAATCCCCGGTACCCCCCCCAAAAAAAAGATGCCTCAGACCCAAGGAACACCATAAACCAAATAGACCTAGTAGACACATACAGAATATTCCACCCAACAACAGCTGAATTAGCATTTTTTCAGCTGCTCATGGAACTTTCTCTAAAATAGACCATATCCTGGGCCACAAAGTGAGTACTAGCAAATTCAAAAAATGTGACATAATCCCCTGCATCTTTTCAGACCATAATGGAATGAAACTAGAAATCAACTATAAGAAGACCCAGAGAAACCTCATAAACACGTGGAGACTGAATACCACACTGCTGAATGAGGAATGGGTAAAAGAAGAAATAAGGGGAGAAATCAAGAAATTCCTAGAAACAAATGAAAACAGAGACACAACATATCAAAATCTCTGGGACACCCTGAAGGCAGTATTAAGAG
>PVJS01051611.1:0-13912 GCA_004027185.1 Glis glis
GGGGATTGAATGCAGGGGCGTTCTACCTCTGCGCTATGCCCCCGGCCCTATTTTTTTTATACTTTATTTTGAAACCGGGTCTCATGAAGTTGCGGAGAGCCTCACTAGGTAGAGAGAGAGAGAGAGAGAGAGAGAGAGAGAGAGATGAGGCTGGCCGGGAACCCGGATCCTCCTGTCTCCGCCTCCCAAAGTACTGGGATTACAAGCGTGCGCCACCACGCCCGGCCCCCCTTTTTTCTTTGTAATTTATTTATTGAAGAAACAGCATGATTTTGTCCTGTAAAATTATTCATGGTCTGGATTTTGTTTCTTGCATCCTGTTATGGTCTGAATGTTTGTGTCCCCTGCTCCCTCAATTTATATACTGAAATTCTAACCCCATAGGTGATGGTATTAGGAAGTGCGGGCTTTGAGAATGGATCATAGGGGCAGAACCCTCATAAATGGGATTAGTGCCTTTATACAAGGGACGTCTTGTCCCTTCTACCATGTGAGGAAACAGTGAAAAGACAGTTGCACATGAGCCAGTGAGCAGGCCCTCACCAGACAGCACACTTGCCAGCACCTTGATCTTGGACTTTCCAACCTCCAGAACGGTGAAAAATATATTTTTGTTGTTTATAAACCATTCAGTTCATTGTATTTTGTTATAGAAGTCCAAATGGACTAAGACATACCCCTTAGGTATTGTTTAACATGATCTGCTCTTCATCATATTTCCATAACTTGTTTCTTGTATTTTCGTGGGCTTGAGAGATTTATCGTTGATTATTTGGCATGTGGCTGCTTCAAATGTGGTCATGTATACTTCTATCTGGACAAAATAATGTCCTTTTTTGATGTTATCAATCATTAAATATTTTATTAGATCCATTTCAGAAGGGTTTACAAAATGGTAACCTATTTAAGTTGTATCATTAGGTTGATACATTTAAGTTGTATCATTATTAGCTGGACTTTTTCTATAAACAGAAACTTCTTTGTTAAAAAATGGTTATTGTGGTCTGAGGTATAGTATGCATAAAAAAGATAAGACCTACTTGATTCTTCCTTCTTATTTACCAGTTTTCAAAATAATGGTTTTTCCTATGAGTATGATCAATGAGGGTAGTTTTATTTGTTTTTTTTTTTTTTGTGGTGCTGGGGATTGAACCCAGGGGGATTCTACCTCCGAGCTCTAGTTTGTTGTTTTTATTTGGAAACAGGATCTCACTAAGTTGCTGAAGCTGGCTTTGAACCTGCGATTCTCCTGTCTCAGCCTCCCAAGTACTGGGATTATAGGTGTTTGACACCATGTCTGGCTAATGAGGGTTTTAAGTGTAATTATGAATGTATGGGTTTCAACTTACTTGATGTTTTAATCCTTATTAATGCTCAAATTGTCCCATCTTTGGCCAGTGGAAGCGTCATACGTTGCTCCTGAGTCATTTTGACAGGACCCCATAGTCTTTTATAGTTTCCCTGCTTTTTGGTATAATGTGATATTCCAGCTCCATCTGGCACATTTTCTGTCCCAGATCTGAAATCAGCTGTTTCTCTAATGTGTTCTGTTTTCTGTGTGTGTGTGTGTGTGTGTGTGTGTGTGTGCGTGTAAATCATGTTTTGGAACTGCAATTGAGTTTCTAGACTTTTTCAATGGAGAGGGCTTGTAATTAAAAAAAAAACATGGTGATACTTCTAAATCACACTCAAGATAACAGGGTTTTTATTTAACATTTCCAATATTATGTCATCTGTATCTCCTCTCACCATTCCAAAATTGGTTGGTTCCCAAGGATACCAATATAATTACTCATTTGCTTTGTCTCACAAAGCATACCTCCCCCAAACACTATACCAACACTATTTTTACTGAAAGCAATTTATGATAATTTACATAGTTTTTTTCTCTTTAGGTCTATCCTACAAGGATTGCACAGCCCAATTATTGTGTTGCAAGGTCACTTGAAATAATTTGTGTGATTCACCTAAAAATTTTGTTTTTGTTCTATGAGAATTGTTTTTTAAATTTCATCTTGTTGTATAATTACTGAAAATACTTATGTGGCCTTGAAGTCAAATATACAAAATAAAATGTATTCTGAGTAGCATAACTATTGCACTTGCTTTCACTTTATTCTCTGTCTTTCCCATAGATAAATTTTTAGAAAAATTTTTTGGTTTACTATTCCATTATTTTTGTTTTTCTAGTTATCAGAGTGTCTTAAGTATACATTATATTAATTTGTCAGGTTCATTAGCAAACTAAGTAACTAGGACAACCTGAAGTTGCAGAGTCTGGGGTGATGAGGGGAAGAAGGATGGAAGTAGGTGTTGGGCTCTGATGGTCATAGTAACAGTGGTTATGGCCTGGAGATTGAAGAAAGTTCCGCTGTTTCTAGCTTGAATAAATAAGGGGAAATTCTTTAAGTACCAGCAGGATATTAGGACAACTAGGATGATAGTGAGAAACAGAGTAAAGATTCCTTCATTCAACATTTATTGAGGGCTTATTTTCTGGAAATAGTGATGGGGACAAGATTAACCAAGTTTCAGGGACGGTCCAATTTTGTAGTCAGGATACATATTCATTTGTGATTACTTTGGCTCTCAGATAATTCATATAGTAACAATACAGACAAAGGCCCATTGCATTGTGTTTGGTGAAAGCACTTGTACACAAATCCATTTCAATTCAATACATTCACCTAAAATAGCACAACTAATCTATTTGAGATACTTTGTATGAAAATACAAATGTCTAAGAGATACGATTCTTCCTGGTTGAAAGATAGGGCTACTTTTGTGGGCAATGAAGAGGAGTGAAAGGAGACAGACCTCTTAAAATATAATTGTGGCAAATAAGTACAAAAAAGGAAATAAGGCCAAAGGGTCATGGAAACCCAGGAAAGGAAGTGTTTATTTGGGATGGGGGATATCAGGGAATGTTTTGGTTCAGTTGTAAAGTCGTATAGTGTTTTGTTTCATTAGGTGGTTCTTGGATAAGAATTCAACAAATGGCAAAGAGAAAGGTTATCCCAGGAAGAGGGGACAGGTGACCTAAGGAATATTTATGTGTGTTTGTGAGATTCATTCATTCCTGGCTTCTCATATGAATCATTTTTAAAATCAGGAATTGGGTCAAAACAACTCAACCTGCTTAGAAATGCTTGACAATTTGGCAGAAGCAACCAGTATGGTATAAAAGGAATATCTTTAAAATAAGAAAGACATATTTTCTCCCATTGAGTTACATTATCTAGAGTTTGATGGTTAATTTTATGTGTCAGCCTGACTAGCCACAGGGTGCCCAGATTAGACATTATTTCTTAGTTTGTGCAGGTATTTCTGGATAGGCCATTTGAATTGGTGGACTCAGTAAAGTGGATGACTGAGATCTATCATCTCATCTTCTCTGGCCCTTGGACTAGGATTCACATCACCCATTCCCCTGGTTCTCAGGTCTTCACACTTGGACTAGAACTACACCACCAACTTTCCTGGGTCTTCAGCTTGCAGATGGTGGGTTATGGGACTTGTCAGCTTTCACAATAATGTGAGCTAATTCCTCATAATAAATCTCTATCTCTGTCCCCCTGTCTGTCTCTCTCCTCCTCTGAAGAACCATGATAAACAGAGCTAGCAATTGTTTTTAAACAAAGCCTCTCTGTGAAAAAGGTAAAAACAGCCCTCTTAAAAAAAATTCTGGTATTTCACAAAAATCTCATTTGCAAGTCAGATGAAATAGGGAAAAATTGTTCTCAATTGTTTTAAATGGCTGCAAGGCACCACCCATTATAGTGCTGCTTTTAGATTTGCTGTGTGACTTGTCAGGTCTGGGAGGGAATAAAATATGTTCTTGGATACTGTGGTAAAAGAAAGAGAAAAGAGACTACTGTATTTCATCGAACTTAAGATGCCACGACTGTAAGACGTACTGTTATTTTAGGTACTGGTAAGCAAGAAAATATCTGTCCACTAAACTGTGGTTGCATATAAAATTCTTTCCAATTTCAGAGATGTTAAAATGTGAAAATAAATGTGCATTTAGAATCAATAATAATCATTTACTATCTCTAGCAGTTACAGATGGTCAGGGGTTTTGGAGTAGTTTGGTGAGGGGCTTCTGGCTCAGGTGTCTCTTCTGAGGCTGGCATCAGATGTCAGGCATGGCTGCATCACCCAAGGGCCTGGCGGAGGCTGGAATATTGAATTTGAATATTCAGCCACTCACCTGGCTGCTAAATTGGTGCTGGCTGTCGGCTTTAATCCTTAGCCACATGGACCTCTCCTTAGGCTGCTTGAATGGCCTCACACCTGGTGGTTTGAATTTCCCTAGAATGAGTGATCCAAGAGAACAAGGTGGACTATGCTATACCATTTATGATCTGCCTTTGAAAGACACAGACCCATGTTGTACAAACTTCTTTTCTGTAATGCTCCAGTCAAGCTGTGACACTCTTGAGTCTTCATAGTAGGTGACCTGTTGTCACTATGGGCACTTTTCATTTGTGGCAAACCTTTGCAAGGTCCCCATGGTAAGGCAGAGCCTCATCCTGCCCTGACTCAGATGGGCTTGGCCATGAGGGACATTGAAAATTCATTGGCCTGGGAAAAGGATAAAGGAAGCCAGGGTTGGCCTAGACCCAGAGGAGTTAGCAACTGGCTGACAAGCAACATCCAAAAGGCCAAAGCAAATAATTCAGAACTGACAGTCAGGAATCCTTGCCCAAGGGGATCCTCTGAAGGATGGGGCAGCACAGCAGGTGTTTCCAGCTGGTGGCAATATTGAAAATGTGATAAGGAGCCATTTATGGGTTCAGGTTTGGGAAGATGGCCCATCTTGTCCTTGAATCCAAAGGGAAGGTTTAACCAACTGAGGATAGTGAGCTGAGGCTCAGGCCAGGCCTCTAACTCCAATGGGGAAACTGGGATCAGGAAAATGCAGCAGAACCTCAATTTTCCAACCTGGACAGCATGGTGAAGACAAGAGGGAGCTAGAGCTCAGTAGGTTTGCAGGGGCTCAGGGCTTGAGGGTAGGTATAGTAGACACTGGCCCTGCAATGGCGGGAGATGGCCCTCCTGTGGGTGGAGTTGTGGCCTTGCTCACTGCCAAGCTGCCAGGGCCCAGCCTGCTCAGGTGGTCTCACGAGCTGAAAGCCCGCATAGTCTTCACTCAGGAGGGGAACCAGGTGTGGCCAGACCCAGCAGCAGTGAGATGCATGCCGGACAATCCTGTCCTCGTTCCTTTTCTGTTATGCTTTCTGAGCCCTCTCTTGTGAGTCTAAGGTCTACCCAGGCTCTTACTAGTTGTGTGGTCATAGGATAAGTCACTTAACCTCTGCTCTCCTCAGTTTCCTTCAGAGTGAAATAGAAATATTGAATGTATATATTGGTGGTGAGGATTAAGTAAGTCTAAGTGATTATACCATGAGTCTCAATACTAGTTAGCTCCTCTTCCTTCCAATTGAAACCTATCTACCTTCTTCTCACCTTAACGAATCAATAATGATAATAATTTATATGTGGTCTACAGTTTCCCAAAAGTTGTTCTATTCATTATCCTATTACCTCCGCTGATTTTTCCAACAATAATTTGAAGTATATTACAGAATAGTATTTAAAAATTTTGTTAATACTTAATAAAATTTAATATTAATAAAATATATATTCAAAAATTGCCCATTGCATAGAGGCAAGGAGAAGCTTGGCATGTTGATGGGAAAACCTAAACTTGTCTAAACTTGCCTATTCAAAGCTGAGATGGGAAATGACAAAGACAGGATGACTTGTACTCTGGGCACCATAATACTGGAACATAGTAAGCCATCGAATTAATGTTAATAAAAATCTTTTTGGAGCCACGTGTGGTGGCACATGCTTGTAATCCTAGTACTTGGGAGACTGAGACAGGAGTACTACACGTTTAAGGACAGCCTCAGCAACTTAATGAGACTGTTTCAAAATAAAAAATAGAAAGGGTAGGGGGTATAGCTTGGTGGGAGGATGCCCCTGGGTTCAATCTCTAGTACCATATACACAAAATAAATAAATAAATAAATAATAAATATCTTTTGGTGTATATATTTTAATACTCAATGATTATTGGCTATCCAAAAAAATGGCTTTCCTTGGTTTCCAGACAGGGGCTTTAGCTTATATGTCTAAATATTGGTCATGGGGTATTGTATTCAGCAGTAGTAGAATGTGAAAATGTCTTTTAACAAGATGATTCTTTACTGCTTTAAAATCCTCTGGGCTATTTCCATTTTAAATTATTGAAGCATACACTTAGGGAAAAGCAAAGTATATCTAACAATCGAGTTGAGAGCAGATCGGAGGAAATGATCACCAACACTCAATTGGTGAACATTTGTCTTTGGTGAAACTTCCCTTTGTTTAAGGATGCACTGCTCCATTGAATCCTTTTAGCAACATATTTGCAAGACAAACACCTCTTCCCAGAATGTAGGATAACTTCGAATGCAAAAGCTTCAGAGTAAGATACTAAGTGCCTGTTTAATAACAGAGTATATTAGCAAGTTAATGAAAAAGATTCAACTGCCTCTGGATTTAGGCTATCTTTTGCCTGAAAATGACAGTGTTAGTAGAGTTTTGGAGGGGTCTCTGTCCAAGCTTGAACCCAAAATGAACGAGGGAAAGCAGAAAGAGTCTGGGACAGGTGGTTAGGTGTGAGCAGAGATGCTGTACAGCAAGTAGAGCAATAATCCAGAAAAAGTCTTCTGGCCTGGGAAGCCAAGGATTTGTGGAACCTCTCATTATCCCTTAATGCTATAGTTTGGATCTTTAGTGTCCCCCATAGGCCTGTGTGTTAAAGTTTTGGTCACCAACCTGTGGTGCTATTGGAAAGTGGTTGGGCCTTAAAGAGTTAGAACCAAATAGAAGAAGGTTAGGTCACTAGGGTTGTGCCTTTGAAGGGGATATTGGGACTCCACGCCCCTTCCTCTCTGTTTTGCTTCCTGTCTTCCATGAGGTGAGCAGCTTTGCTCTACCACAAGCTCTCAATTGTGATGTTCTGCCTCACCAGAGGTCCAAAGCAACAGAGCAGTCAGCCATGAAGAAACCTCTGAAGTCATGAGCCAAAATAAACTTTTCCTCTTGTAAGTTGATTATCTCAGGTATTTTGTTACAGAAACAGAAAGCTGATACTCTCGGGTTTTTAGTATTATACTTGAGGGGATAACCCAATGAAAGACAGACTTCTTTTGCTTTTATAGTGATGTGGGTCAGATTATTATCATTTGGGCATCAAAGAGAAGGTTGCCCTTCAAAAGGTGGAGAACTTGGGGGGAATCCCAGAGTTGCACATCCTTCAACTCCTAGCTTAGGTGACATTTCTTCTTAAAACCTTCTCAGCCTTGTGTCTGTGGTCAGCATCTTTCTTAGTGTTCCAATAGCCGCTGGGTGCTACTGCTTATATAAGTAAATAATAATAATGACAGGTAACATTTATTGAGTCCTTACGTTGTCTCAAATAGCTAATTAAGTGTTTCCCATGGATTATCTCATTCAGTGTTTGGGTTATTCCCATTAACTCAGTTGAGAACAGTCTAAGAAATTATGTAATATTTCCTCAAGTCCTACAGCAAGGCAATCATGGAACCAGGATATAAGCCCAGGTGGTTTGGCCCAGAGCCCAAGTATGCAGGAATTAGAATGTCCTCATTTTATTGTCCACTTTAAGGAAAAAGCCTTGAATCTCCTTAAGATAGTTCTGTCTTTTATTCCTATATCCCCATCTTTTAGAATACTGTTAGACACATAGTGTTTGGCAAATATTAATGGAAAGGATGAATAAAAGATAGAGCCTAGGGAACAAAAACTTCACACAACACACTGAAGCTCTTCTTATAGTTTATGAACAAATAAGATAAAATACTCAGCTCTGCTCTTGGCACATAATAACCACTCAGTAAATGTTAACTATTGTTATTGTTGTTGGAAATAAAAATAATTTATTTGGAAGAACAGTTATTGTTACATAGGGATATATTAAATACCTTATTTCTTCTAAAATTTCTTTACATAAATTCATGTGATTTTAGAAAGAGGTAAGCATGTATTTGTATGTTATGTTTTGATTGTATAGGAGTTAAATGTCATTTTTATGGCATTTTCCCTTGAAATTTGAGCTTGAAATATGAATATTTGCTTGAAATACAAATATAGTTAAGTAGAAAAGTAGGCTGCTGCAAGGTACAATGTCAGAATGCAGATGACACTAAATATAGAAGGGTTTCTTATCAAATGCATCCAGCCACTGCAGCCTGAGGACAGAGGCCAACTGCTGGATTAGCAGAATATTGTGATTTTAATATAATACAAAACTTGGTTTTCTCATTTTTTTTCTTCACGGCCAATCTATTTCAATTATTCTTGTTATAAAAGTATCTAAATTGATTCCACATAAAAATTTGTAAATAGAAAATGGTGCCTATTTATTATATCCAAATGGACTGCTATGGATGTCTTTGAGGAGATAAATCAAGTAAATTATTGTTATATTATTATTGTTGTTATATTTACCCTTTACCTACTTGTGGCAGAGTCCCTTAGCTGCACATTCCAATATCCGTTCTCTCTCCTCCTTAGGGATAGAATTGTACATTCATATGGGGGAAGTACACACAGCTAAGAGACGTAGCTTCTCCTTCAATTAGATGTAGATATGCTAAGATTCTGCTCAAAGCTAGGCATGGTGGCACCCACATATAATCCCAGTATTTGGGAGGCTGAGACAGGAGAATAGCAGGTTCAAGGCCAGCCTTAGCCACTTAGTGAGGCCTTCAGTAACTCAGTGAGACCCTGTTTCAAAATAAAAATAAAATAGGGCTGGGGTGTAGCTCAGGGGTAGAATGACCCTGGGTTCAATCCCCAGTACCACAAAACAACAACAATAACAAATTCTGCTCAAAAAGATGTAAGTGGAAGTGTTGTTGAGTTATTTCTGGAAAATCTGGAAAGAGAGTCCCTTCTTTCCTTCCTTCCTTCCTTCCTTCCTTCTTTCCTTCCTTCCTTCCTTCCTTCATTCCTTTTGCCTGGGACGAGTATATATTTGCTGGAGCTCCAGCAGCTATTTTGAACCATGAAGCAACTTTGGGAATGGAAGCCGCGAGTGGCAAACCAACAATGTGTAAAGATCCTGGGTCTCTAACACCATGGAACCTTCATATTACCAATGTCTGGCCTTCTGTTATGCAAGAGGCATAAACTTTATCTTATTTCCACTGCTATATGCAGTCAAATCCAATCCTAAAGAATAAACCATTATTCTAAGGAAATAACCAAACCTCTTCAAGAAAACTTTTTCTGTGTTTCTATCAACATTTAAGGCACTGTCATTCTGTGCTGCTTCGTTTCTATTAATCTCTTGCTCCCTGGTTCTATCTTCCCTCCTTCAACAATCTTTTCAACTTCCTGTGAAGATTTTGGGTATTTTGAGGACTCTATTGCTATATTCCTCTTTTCTTATATGTTCCTCAATTGTCTCTTATCTTTGAAATCCTACTGAGGCTCCAGAATAAAGTTACAGTCACATCACTGATCACAGAGGTTTCTTGTTAATTCAGAGGTCAGGAACTTGTGGACACAGCTGCTCTAAGTGATTTTTTTTTTTTTTTTTGGTGAGGGATGATGCTGGGGATCGAAACTAGGGGTGTTCTACCTCTTAGCTACACCCCCAGCCCTATTTTATTTTTTTAATTTTGAAACAAGGTCTCACTAAGTTGCTGAGGTTCTTGCTAAATTGCTGAGACTGGCCTTTAACCTTTGATCCTCCTGTCGCAACCTTCCAAGTACTAGGATTATAGGCGTGCACCATTGTGTCCAGCCATTTTTTTTTTATTTAATAGGACTTGTGGGACTAATTTTTAGATAATGTTTCTATGATGATAGATTAGCAAACACAGAGAAGAACACAGGCAGTCTTTATTTTGACTAAGCATTTGATAGTCTCCATTGAGAAGAAGTGAATACAGAGAACCCCAACCAACCAAGGAGTCTAGAGCTTTGGCTCCCAGCTCTGACATGTTAAACTGTAAGACAAAGGTATTGGGAATCCTTGATCCTCAGTTTCCTTATTTGTAAAATGGCTCTGATGAAGATTAAACAGGCTAATGCACATGTAAAAAATAAGCAAGTGTATATTTATCTTTAAATATAATGGATTTTGCAAATATAAGACAGTTTGGGTCAATGTTAAAAAAATCCGGGTCCAGAATTAAGTCTATACTTGCTCACTGTGTGATTTGGGTCAAGTTATTTAATGTTGATGAGCTTCCGTTTTCTCATCTGTAAAATGAGAATAACAATAGTATTGCCTTAGAAGGCTGTTGTGAGGATTCAATGAAATAATGTCTATGAAGACTCCAAGACAATACCTGGTACTAAAAAAATAAAAAATATTCTATGGTTGTTACTGTTATTACTTTCTCGGAGATTAGTGGTGAACTATGACTTGCTGACATTTAAAGTAAAGAAGTGGAATGAGTAGTTGAACCATACTATAAAACAAATATCCACTACTAGCTTGACATTAATCTAAAGGAACATTTTTTGTATAATACTGCAGGCTCTGCTCAAGTTTTAAATGCCATGCGTGAAGATAAAGTTTGCTTATTACATTTTTTGTGTGTGTGGTACTGGGGGTTGAACCCAGGGGCCCTTTACCTCTACACCCTCAGTCATTTTTTTATTTTTTATTTTCAAACAAGAGTCTTGCTAGCTTATCATGTTTTGGCTTCAAACTTGTGATCTCCTATCTCAGCCTCCCAAGTACTGGGATTATGGTGTGTGCCACTGTGCTTAGCTGTGCCTATCATCATTGCATTTGATGATAACACAAAGTTGAGAGGAATGGAACCATGGGTGCAATCTCATGGAAAGTCACAGGGTTTGACGGCCCAAGAGTTGGCTCTGGGTCCCCCAATCTAATCACCTGATCACTGAGTTTCCTCATCAGTAAAATGATAACACTAGCAAAATGTCAGGCGCGCGCACACACACACACACACACACACACACACACACGTATATATATATATATATATATATACATATATATATATATATAATGTTTTATTTATTTATTTTTTATTTTTTATTTTTTGCGGTACGGAGGATTGAACGCAGGGGCGTTCTACCTCCGGGCTACACCCCCGGTCCTATTTTTTTATACTTTATTTTGAAACAGGGTCTCACGAAGTTGCAGAGGGCCTCACTAGGTAGAGAGAGAAAGAGAGACAGGGAGAGAGAGAGAGAGAGAGAGAGAGAGAGAGCTGAGGCTGGCCACGAACCCGGATCCTCCGGTCTCCGCCTCCCAAAGTACTGGGATTACAAGCGTGCACCACCACGCCCAGCTATACATATGTTTTAAATTTATACTTTTATCAGTTCTGTATCCCACCTGCTCCCCCTTCCTCCCTTCCCATACATATTAGTGAAATTGGTAGCAATACCTTCAAATATTGCCATAGTATTATCTGAACTGTTTCCTTCCTCAATTCCTCTTTCCCCCCTCCGCAAACTTCCCCCAATCCCTTCCCACTATTCTACTGGTCTCCAAATGAGTACATATTTTTCAATACTTCACAGAATTTGTGATTCATTCTGAAAAATGATGATGGGCTTGCTTTTTTTACCACCTAGAGGAATTCCTAAAAGGAACAATAATATAAGCATTGTTCAACAGCTTCAAAATTATGTAATTATTGATAACTTCTTTAAAAAACTAGAGAATTTGAATAATTTAGAAATTTATGCATAAGCATATGCCTTTACTAATATTTCAAATTCTTTTACTTAAAATTTGTGTGAAATGCAAGCAAATAAATGACCTTAGGCTGCTATCCAGGAGAAAGGCTGCGTTTTGGCGATTCTTTTTTCTTTTTGTGGCACTGGGATTGAGCCCAGGGTCATTCTACCTCTGAGCTACACCCCTCAGACCTATTTTATGTTTAGTTTGAAAGACGGTCTCACTAGGTTGATGAGAGTCTCACTACTTGTGGAGGCTGTCCTTGAACCTATAATCCTCCTGTCTCAGCCTCCCAAGTACTGGGATTACAAGCATGCGCCACCACGCCCTGATCATTTTGGGGATTCTGACGTCAGACTGAATCACTGGGGAGACTGAGAACAGCAGTTTGACCAAAACCTGCTGGTGGTTCCCAAAACACCCAGTCTTGAAAGAGCATAGACAATAAAAATCCTTTGTCTCTCAGCCCTATCTCCGGGACAATAGTGCAGTACTGATGTGGGGAAAAGATGGCTAGAGCTGACCAAATAAGCGAGGTTTATATATGAAGTTGGGTAACACTGGATGTTGAAGCTATACTGGTACTTGTCATTTTCCTTGTTGGCATCCAGATTATAAGAAGGTTCTATCCACAGATATTTACTGACACTGGCTATGCTGAATGCATTCTTTCAGCCTCATCTGACTCCCAAACCCAGGGTTTTTGTGGCTTTGCCATGGCTGCTGTTGTAAAGTCTGTGGGACCTTGCATGGCTCTTGCTTAGGGCTACTGCTCAGAGTCTCTGGCCCCTTTTACCATTTTCAGATTTGTATGCAGTCGTGTGCCACAAGGCATGGGATATTGTTTCCCTAGTGGCTGCTGAAGGGGCTCCAGCCTGAGCATTCAGGAGAATAAACTCCTTGGGGATCGAACTTTGATCAGTGAGAAAACTTTGATCATGGGAGCCCAGATGCAGCTGGCAGATAAATTCTGTTTCCATTTCTCCTTCCAATGAGTTGTGGTTTTTCCCTAGAGCCCATCCAGACACGATCTGCAGAGCCACATGGAAGTGTTGGTCAAGCTGTGGCTTGTTGTGGAATAGTAGCCAGTGTGGTCAACATATTATCTGGCATTTGTGCCCTGGGATTGTGCTTGCCAGTGAAGTCATGCCTTGGAGTCATTTTTTTTCTAATGAGCTCAGACTGAGGCACCAACTTTGGACACTGAGCTGAGTAAGGCATCGATCTCCTATCTTCTAAGAGTTTAGGATTCAAGGCAAGAGACAGAAACATGAAACACAAGCTAAATATGAAGCCATGTGTGATGACAATTCCTCATCTTATCCCTGAGATTCTCTAAAACTGGTGATTTCTTTTTGTGCTAATTGTCTAAAACATCTTGATGTGCTTGTAACTTTGCAGTTTGTTCAAGGCCTTGTCTTAGGTGGAGGCCATTTTCCTGGGGGTTTCACACATTTTCAATGTGTTCATGTTTCTGTAGACATTTTACTTTAGAAAACATACCATTCAATTTTTCTTTAATAATAACATTTTATTATAATTCTCTTAAAACCAAATTATTGTCAGATTCTTTTTCTGCTTCTCTCTTGTCATATAATTGAATATAATGACGTTGTTTACACATAGATATTATCTAGACCAATATTTGCCTTCGTTTTGAAATAATTTAGCAGAACTCTCAGTCAAATTAGCTATCTATATGATACTACAGTGAGACTTTTGAACTTAGTCCTTGATATTTCCAAACACAATTATCTGTTTGGGGTAAAGGGAACTTCTGTGAATAGATAGGCCTTTGGTCATTTGGTGGTAAGGTCTGGGGGGTGAGGGGAAATGTTCTGTATTCCTGTGATTAGACCTCAGTCTTTTAGTGAGCCTGCGTGTTTGGACCACGCATTTAGCAAGTACTTCTCAATAGTTCTCTCTTAGGTGGGACAGCTGGAGTTGAGTGTTTCTTTTCTTCAAGGTTGGTTAGGTTCTGATAAAACCTCAGCAGGCTGATGTGGTTCTCCTGAGGACAAGCATTAAGAAGAATAAAAACGGCATGGTGGCACACACCTATAATCCCAGTACTTGGGAGGATGAGACAGGAGGATCACAGGTTCTAGGCTGGTGTGAGGTAATTTAGTGAGGCCCTGTTTCTTTTTTTTTTTTTTTTTT
>PVJS01051612.1:0-13913 GCA_004027185.1 Glis glis
TTTGAGACGGGGTCTTGCTAAGTTGCTGAGGCTGGCCTCAAACCTGTGATCCTCTCACCACAGCCTCTTAAGTAGCTGGGATTGCAGGCGTGAGCCACCACACCCGGCTGTAGGGGGTTTCTGAGAATGAGTCCGTTTGCTTTTTGAAAAAGTTTTTGTTTGAAAATCCGCCGCTCTGAGATTCCATCTAGCTGGAAGAGTCTACTTTGGGAGCAGGGGGCAGGGTGGGAAGGGTTAAGTATTGTCCAGCCCAGAAGCAGGGTTGGGTCTCAGTGACCTTTTGAAGTTCTTACAGTGTTGTTTGCGACACAGGAGATCTCATACCATTCTCAAAAAATACAGTCTTCCAACAAAACAGAGCAGCTCTCAGAGCCCACAGGGTGCTGAGGAAGGGCTTCACCCCGAGGGACACTGAGGCAGAGTTTCCGCAAGTCTTGAGGACCCTCAAGAGTACTTTACCCTCTTGCCTCTGGTTTGGGGGTTGCTTATTATTTTTGTGATACTGAGGATTGAATCCGGGGTCATTCTATCTCCTAGCTACACCTCCAGCCCTTTGTTTTATCCTTTATTTTGAAACAGGGTCTCACTAAGTTGCAGAGGGTCTCACGAAGTAGCTGAGGCTGGTTGTGAACCCGGATCCTCTGGTCTCAGCCGCCCAAATACTGGTATTACAATCATGCGCCACCACACCCAGCTGGGGTTGCTTTTTAAAAACTTCTTCATAGCTGGGCGTGGTGGTGCACGCTTGTAATCCGAGTACTTGGGAGGCTGAGACCAGAGGATCCAGGTTCCCGGCCAGCCTCAGCTACTTAGTGAGGCCTCCGCAACTTAGTGAGACCCGGTTTCAAAATAAAGAATAAAAAAATAGGACTGGGGTGTAGCTTGAAGGTAGAATGCCTCTGGGTTCAATCTCAGTACCGCAAAAAAAAAAAAAAAAACTTCTTCATCAACTGGGCATGGTAGCGCATGCCTGTAATCCCAGTACTTGGGAGGGTAAGACAGGAGGATCATAGGTTCGAGGCCAGTCTCAACAATTTAGTGAAGCTCTCAGCGACTTAGTGAGACCCTGTTTCAGAATAAAAAATAAAAAGGGCTGGGGTTGTAGCTCAGAGGTCGAATGCCCCTGGGTTCAGTCCTTAGTTCAAAAACACCCTTCTTCATGAGCTAGTCCTGTGAGGTGTCCCTTGAAGTTGTTTGGGTCCTGAACGGTTCCCATGTTTCCACCAGGAGTGGGTGATGTGGGTGATCTGTGTCTTCCCTCCTCCGACCCAGCCCAGTTGGGCCCGGTAGTTTCGCTTGGTGGTGAGGGAGGGCGGCTGGCCGTGGATGGGCCCAGAGAGCACGGATTCTGCCGTGGCATGCAGCTCTGAGTCAACAGACCTGATAAACAGCCCATTTCCCGGGGCAGGGCTGCGAGGGACAAAGCCCACGGAGGCTGCTGCGAGGGCTCCGTTTACCGCCTCTTCCTGAAACAGCTGTTTATTCTTTTGACAGGAGTTGGAACCAGCACCTTCCCTTCCTCCGAGCCCTGCCTCCTACAGGACGCAGCGCCACAGAACCCTGTTGTTTTGCTTTCTGCTCCGGAGGGAAAGAACCCGACGATGAGGTATGTGAAGTGTTGAAATGAGCCTAGGTCTGTGGGAACGCGAGCAGGCTGCTGCAGGGACCCACCTGGGGGAGGGCCCGGCCCCCTCGCCCCTCCCTGGTCCCCTCAGTAGTTTTGGAAGGGGACAAAGTCCTCTCCCCAGCAGAGGCTCTGCAAGCGGGAGCTGGCGGGATGCTGGCTCAGGGACTTGTGCTATAAGTTCTATTTATTTTGCTTCCCTTGGCAGGACCTCGTAGGGCTGCGGCCGGCTGTGGCTGGGGCCTGGACTTTTCTCCGCAGGATTCAAGGTCACGATGCAGAGGCTGGGGGTAAGTCTTGGGGTCCCGGGGTGGGGGGTCAGGGGGTGGGCACCGTGGGTGGATGCGGAGCCCTCTTGGGACCCGGCAGCATCTTCCATGCCTCCTGCTTTGGTTGTCTTTGGAGAACTCCTTGCACAGTGCGTTCTGGGCCAGACAAAGCTACAGCTGGATCCAGGCTCTAAAAAGGCGCTACAAGATGTAGCTCAGGACAGGTTGTTCCGTTTGTGGTGGCAGCACGACAGTTAGCCGTGTATTTAGTCTGAGACTTGTCTCTTATTTTCCTGTGTCTGTGTTTACTCTGACCCTTTTAATGGAAAACATAACTGGTAACAGGCTTCCCTGCACACACACACACACACACCCCGCCCCGTGAATGGCACCATGTTTCTTCTGACGGGAACATTTCCCTGGACTGGAGTTTGGGGGAGGTTTTAGGGTGATCAAGCCCTGTGCGTCCTTCCCCCCAGCACCGTCCTAGTGCCTGGAGCTGAACCTGGAGGCAGAGGGGTGCGCCTGGCGATCTCAGGCTGGCTACTCTCTCTCCCCAAAGCTCAGTCCCCTCAGCTAAAAGGCCAAGCTAAGGCAACTGCATTGACCATTGTGAGGAACAAACAAGGTGACCCCGGTGGACACCCCACTTCCGGCACACAGGAGACGGCTGGAGATGGCAGAAAAAGGGCTGAGCTAATCGGGTTTTCCCTGCTGGTGTAGGGACGAGCTGGCCCTGAAGTGCAGTGGGTCAAGTTTTGGTTTAGTCACTTATTAGAAGAGGCAAAAAGAGAGGGTGCCTAAGGAGAAGGACGAGATGAGGTTTATTGGAGCGCTGCAGTGGTTAAAAGAGGGCACTGGAGGCGGATTCCCTGGATCTGAATCCCAGCCCCCCCGCACTTGATGCTCTGTGACCCTGGGCAAGCTACTTAACCTTTCTAAGTCTCTTGTCTTCACATCTGTAAAATGGGACTAGTAATAGAGTAACGTCACAGGGTTGGTGGAAGTGTAACTGACAGACTGGAAAGGATTTAGCCCAGAGCCTGGCCTTGCTCAGTCCGGAAGAATTCAGGCTTCCCAGGGCTTGTAGCTGATTCCATTTTTACCAAAAGGAATGCAGAGCCGGGTGTGGTGATGCATGACTATAATTCCAGTACTGGGAGACTGAGACAGGAGGACCCTAGGTTTGAGGCGAATGCATAGTAACTTATCAAGACCCTATTTCAAAATAGAAATGGCTGAGGATGTAGCTCCATGGGGGAGTGCCCCTGGGTTCAATCCCCAGGACCACCCTCGCAGGACTCAGGTCCCGGCAGTGAGGGCCTGATGCCCCAGCTTCTTCAGCTCTAGGCACGCCTGCCTGGGCCTCCACGCGTGCTGGTCGGTAAATCCTATCAAGTCAAGGGGGCCACTGTGGCCAGATGAACTCGTGTGGCTAAGCGGCCCACCCTCCTGCACAATGAGCTCTCCAGCTCCATGGTTGATTCTCGTCCAGGTCCTGGGTCAATCAGGAAGGCCTGTGGGGGAAATTTAGGTCCCAAAGACTTGTTCCACAGACAGGGAGACTGAGGCAGAGAAGGCCGTGACTCCACATTAGCTGCTGGCTCTGTTGGCGCTGGGCCTGCAGGCTTCCAGCCCGCAGTAGCGCCAGCACCCAGCAAACACTTGGAGTCGTTGGGTTGTGTGCGCCCTTCCAGGGGGGGCAGAGCGTGTTTATTATCACGGCGCTCACTGGGGGCATGGGCTCCCCTCAGCTCTGTGAGGTGCTGTGGCAGACCTCTGAGACCCTCTCTCAGGTGAACACAGCGCAGCTTGCCTCAGTACTTCAATCTCTCCCCTTAAAAAGCATTGTCCTAAACCGGGCGTGGTGACGCGCGCTTGTAATCCCAGTACTTGGGAGGCTGAGACAGGAGGATCGTAGGTTCACGGCCAGCCTTAGGTATTTAGTGAGGCCTTCCACAAACTAGTGAGACCCTGTTTCAAAATAAAGAATAAAAAAATAGGGCTGGGGGTGTAACTTGGAGGTAGAATGCCTCTGGGTTCAATCCCCAGTACCACAAAAAAGAAAAAAAATTAAAACTAAATAAAAATAAAATAGGGCTGGGGACGTGGCTCAGAGATAGAATGCCCCTGGGCTCAATCCCCGGTGCCTCCCCCCCCCAACAAAAGCAACTTGGCCAAGGCAGGCATCTAGGACTCTGCTGATGGAAGTCTTAACCCTAGCTTAATTTTTACCTGGAAAGCTGGATCTAAACACTTTCGTTTATAATTGAAGATATGGGGGACCAAACAGTGGTGTCTTGGGCCAGGGTGCAGCTCAGCGGAGGTGTGGCTGCCCAGCATGCGCAAGGCCCCGAGTTCCACTGCATCAAAACAAAAAAGAACAAGGCCGACGCCCAGGACACTCCCTTTACTGCTTTGTTTTCCTTTGTGACGCTTGTCACCACCTGTCACTGTCCACCCCTTGGGGTCTCTTGTCTCCCTCGAGAATGGAAGCATGGAGGTCTTGTTACTGACTTCAACTCCCAGGTCCCCTAGGTCCGCGTTGGTCGACGGATCCGTGGCAGAGCAGGACTGAAGCTCTTGGCGACATTCCTGACTCCTTTGTCCCTGCTACAGACACTCGGATTGCATCTACCGGGCGGTGGTGGGCGGTGGCTGGGGCCAGTCTGAACCCATCACCGTCGCCCAAATGCCAGAGGCTGGAACCCAGCGGGCGCAGCCCCTCGGGAGCAGGGGTCAGGGGTCGCAGGCGGAGTGGAGAGCGCTGGCTCGGGCCGCCCTCCCCTGCCCGATCCCTGGATCCCTGCGCCCTGAGATAATGGTTTCCCCAGGGCCCCTGGTGGAGAGCTTCACCTTTCCCCTGGAGTGAGATGGAGAAAACAGGCCCGCTGGAATCCCGCCCAGGCCGGAATCTGTTTGGGAGGAATACTTTCCCTTTGCCCAGTGGGGTGGATGTGTGAGGTTCTCTGTGGGGCACATGCTGTCTCCTGAGACAGGCTGGGAGGTGGTAGGGAATCACTAAATTTTTTTTTTTAATGTGGTACTAGGGATTGAACCCAGGGGCATTCTACCACCGAGCTACACCCACAGCCTCCCCCTCACCTTTTTTAATTTTTTGTTTTGAAACAGGGTCTCTAGGTTGATGAGAGTCTCGCTACTTGCAGAGGCTGTCCTCAAACCTGCAATCCTCCTGTCTCAGCCTCCCACATACTGGGATTCTAGGCGTGTGCCGCCTCACCCAGCTGGGAAACATTAGTTTCTGGGCCACATGGACAGTAGTCTGTCTGACCCTCCAGGGGAGCAGCAGTGGGAAAGGAGGACGAGGAAGGTGGTGACATGACACCGCCCTGCCTGGCTCATGCCGCCTCTGCGTCATCTTAGCACTATCTGCACACGTCCTGGGAACAGCGTGTGAGTGGTTCCATGTGGAGCCAAGCGCAGGAGCCGAGTTCAGGGAGCAGCCTGGGAGCAGTTCAGAGGGGGCCCGAGGATGGATTTAGAGAGAAAGGACAAGAGCATCAAGTCTGAGGGTCTCAGAGGCGGCAGGAGGGCTTGTCACCATCGCAGGCTGTGCAGCCAGGGCTGGCCACATCACCCAGCTGTGGGGCCAGGGGACATCAGAGTTCCACGCTCCCCTTAAAACAAGGTGTTCTACTCTCTGCCCCTGGCATGAACTTAGGAGCAAACTGCTGGTTTTTGCCTGGTACGAAAGACAGTCAACCACCAATCTTCAGAATTATACTGTTTTGAAACCTCTGAGAGACAAACACATAGAAGAAGGACTTTCAGACCACGCCAGCTGCCAAATGCCTCATGTTTATCCAGAGAGAAAAATTAAAAATGTTTTAAAAGACCCACGAGCCGCTCTGCCAACCCTTCCTTCCCTGGCGAGTTGGGTTTCGGATTCCGGGAAGTGTGTTTACTGGGCCCATTTCTCTGCTCTGTTATGGATACAAAGTTGGCTTGTTCAGATGGCTTTCAGTTCTAAGTCTCACCCCAGAGTGATAATTGCCCTCAGCAAAAGAGTAAGCAGATTCAACCCATCTATGAAGTCCAGAGAAAAATGGGCGCTGCCCGGCGTGATGGCGCAGTACTTGGGAGGCAGAGACAGGAGGATTGCTGGTTCAAGGCCAGCCTCAGCAACTTAGTAAGGCCCTCAGCAACTTAACAAAACCCTGTTTCAAAATAGAAAGTAAAATGGGGCTGGGGGTGTAGCTCAGAGGTAGAATGTCCAATTCTGAGTAAGACACACACACACACACACACACACACACACACACGAGAGAGAAAGAGAGAGAGAGAAAGAGAGAGAAATGGACTCTGAGAGTTGCCTCTGATACCAGTTCCTGAAATTAATTAATTAATTAATTGCGGTACTGGGGATTGAACCCAGGGGCGTTCTACCTCCAAGCTACACCCCCGGCCCTATTTTTTATCCTTTATTTTGAAACCAGGTCCCAGGAAGTTGCGGAGGACCTCACTAAGTAGCTGAGGCTGGCTGCGAACCCTGATCCTCCAGTCTCCGCCTCCCAAGTACTGGGATTACAAGTGTGCGCCACCACGCCCAGCTTTCAGTTCCTGAAATTTAAATCATAAACACTTGCATATTTGGGGAGGAGATTGGGAATGAGGCTGATTCCTGCTCTCCCTGAAATGAACATCAGCGGTCTCTACAGTGAGAGTTTGCACGTGGCTCTGTTTAATGTTCCTTCCAGTTGGGAGACAATTTGCATTTGATCCTCAGCAGGTGGGGTTGGCAAAGAGCTCCTGCCTCTCAGCACGTACAGGGTGTTGTAGCAACGCCTGGGGCTTGATCTGAGAAAATCAAAGTTAGTCCCACTTAATCAGGCTGAGGCTGGGAGCAGATGGGCGAGCCTTTGGAGTCCCTTGTTTGTATCTCTTTGCACTTCATTGTATAGCACGTTCTTAATCCAGAACTCTCACTCCTTTCCTTCAAAGCGTCTTGAGTGCTTGCTAAGTACCAGGCACTTGGCGATCTCAGGATCCTCCCATCGGCCTGCTTTATGAACACCAGTAATAAGAACTAGCACTTTTTTTTTGTGAGCGTGTATCCTATGCCAAGGCACGGTGCTAAGTATTTTATAGACATTATCTCTTATAATCATCACTATTCTTACTTCTATTTTTTGTTTGCTTTTGTGGTACTGAGAATTGAACCCGGGGTATTCTACCTCTGACCTACACCCCCAGCCCTATTTTATTTTTATTTTATGTTGTTGGCACTGGGGATTGAACCCAGGGGCATTCCACCTCTGAGCTACACCCCCAGCCCTATTTTCTTATTTTTATTTTGAAACAGGGTCTCGCTAGGTTGATGAGTCTAACTAGTTGTTGAAGCTGTCCTCGAACCTACGATCCTCCTGTTTCAGCCTCCGAAGTACTGGGATTACAAGCGTGTGCCACCATACCCCGTCTTTAATTTTGAAACAAGGTCTCGCTGGTTTGATGAGAGTCACTACTTGCTGAGGCTGCCCTCAAACCTGCGGCTCTTCCTGTCTCAGTCTCCCAAGTACTGGGATTACAGGTGTGCACCACCACGCCCAGCTTTTACTCCCATTTTAAAAAATAAGGAAATCAACTTCATGCGGTCGAGCAGAGGTCCATGGTCCCTTACCTGAGCTCCTGGGGCCAGGTGTGTTGGAATTCAAAACTTTTGAGATGTGGATTGTATATCGTGTGTAGCAACCCCAGTGCAGCAGCACCACATAATACATCAATACTTATACATAGAAATGGTTACACAGCCTCAGCCAGTGGGGTAAAGATTATAAATGCCCTCATGTGCCCGGGCGTGGTGGCGCACGCTTGTAATCCCAGTACTTGGGAGGCTGAGACCGGAGGATCCGGGTTCACGGCCAGCCTCAGCTACTTAGTGAGGCCCTCTGCAATTTAGTGAGACCCTATTTCAAAATAAAGAACAAAAAATAGGGCTGGGGGTGTAGCCCGGAGGTAGAATGCCCCTGGGTTCAATCCCCGGTACTGCAAAAAAAAAAAAAATGCCTTCATATCGATTGTGGTCTTGATGCCAAATAAATCACAAAAAGCTGTTTGGTTTTTGGAGTTTTTTGTCGTGGATGAAGGCCTCAGGAGCTGTGCAGTTTGCTGTGTCAACGTTGGCATTCAAATCTCCACCTGCAGCGGGGTGTGGTGATGCACGCTTGTAATCCCAGTCCTTGGGAGACTGAGACAGGAGGACTGCAGGTCTGAGGCCAGCCCCAACAACTGCATGAGACTCTATTTTGAAAATAAAGGGCTGGGGGGGGCAGGGGTGTAATTCAGAGGTAGAATGCCTCTGGGATCAATCACCAGTTTAAAAAAAATCTACCGGCAGCTGCAGCCTCAGATGAAGATCAGTTGGCTCCTGAATCCAGGACTTTTCTAGCACTTGATGGTAGTGCTATTGACACAGACTTCAAGTGGCTCTTGTCAGCAGTGGGGCCGAGTTGCATGACTTTGCCAGGGACCCTGGGCTATCTGTGCCAGTTTGCCTGGTACCTAGTGTGAAGAGGTCAGAAACTGAGGTTAACATGTGGCCCATCTTCTTAGGGTTACCGGAATGCCACCCATCATAGTGGTATTGAAAGTTGGAGGTTGATTAGCTGGGCGTGGTGGCATACACCCTATAATCCCAGCACTTCAGAGGCTGAGATAGGAGGGTTGCAGGTTTGGAGGCCAGCCTCAGTAGCTTGGTGAGACCCTGTTCCAAAAATAAAAAATAAAATAGGATCAGGGACATAGCTTGGATGTTGGAGGCCTCTGGCATCAATCCCCAGTGCCTTAAAAAAAAGGAAAGGAAAAAGATTTAAAAAAAGAAAGTTGGAGGTTGACGGTATTAGCTTTGCATTGCTGTGACTAAAATACTTGACAAGAACAACTTAGAGGAGAAATGCTTGTTTTGGCACACGGTTTCCGAGGTTCCTGTTCCATGGCAGTTCCACGGCAGCAGGGTGAGGAAGAGAGAAGCTACCTAGCTCATGGCAGCCAGGAAGCAGAGAGAGAGAGAGGAGGGCTCCAGAGACAGATGCAGTGGCCCGTCTCCTCAAGCCATGCCCCACCTCTGGACTTAGTGCATCAGGGACCAACCTTTCAAGAGCTTTTGGTGGAACATTCCAGATCCCAGCTGTAACATTGGGCCATAACATTGAGTTCAGCCTTGGCTTTTCTGTTTCCAAACAGAGCTTACTTTTTAAGCAAAGGGGAATATAACGTTGTGGTTGCAAACCCCGCATCTTCTTTTTTGAACTGGATTTGATAATAGAGACGATGTGAAAGGCCCGAGAGAAAGATGAGGCGTTGAGATCTGAGCCTGTCACCATCTAAGAACTCTCTTTGAAAAGAATTGGAAAATAGCCTGTCCCCAGAAGGGACAAATCTCAGCGCAGATCTCCTTTATTTCATTCACTCACCAAATACTTATCGAGGGCCTCGTCCACTCTGCGCGGGGCACTGGGGATTCAGAGTCAAACGAGACACACTGAGAAGAAAGCGATGGGGGAGCCGAGGAGAGAAGGGGGTTCAAATGGGAGTCAGGGTGGGGTGGGACGGAGCTTCACAAAGGCCATGAACTTGATGCCTGGCTGGCCACTGTCTCCTCTTGGCCTCCAGATGGGCTCGCTCTTGATTTTCCTCTGACCTCTCCTCCTCCCTCAAGAGACATTTCCAGGCTCCAGCGCAGGGCCACCTCCTCAACTGTTTCTCCCTTTCCCTGGATGAGCTCATTCATTTCTTCAGCGTTACATCCCTTCCATACGTAATTCCTCCGATGGCAAGTCAGCCCGCACGGCTCTGTCAACTCTGAACTTGAATGTCCACCCCGCCCCCATCATCTCTGCTTCGGAGTTTACAGACATGTCAGAATGGACACATCCAGGTGGGAGCTCGGGACTCACCCTCCATGCCAGGTCCTCCTCCAGCCTGTCTATCTCAGGACATGCTGTAGTTGTCCACTGGGCCATTCAAGCAGAATCCTTGCTTCTTCCCTCCCCTCATTCTTTTTTTTGTTTGTTTGTTTTTTGCGGTACTGGGGATTGAACCCAGGGGCGTTCTACCTCCACGCTACACCCCCGGCCCTATTTTTTATCCTTTATTTTGAAACCGGGTCTCACGAAGTTGCGGAGGGCCTCACTAAGTAGCTGAGGCTGGCCGCGAACCCGGATCCTCTGGTCTCCGCCTCCCAAGTACTGGGATTACAAGTGTGCGCCACCGCGCCCGGCTTTCTCCCTCATTCTTGATGCCTAAATTGCTGGACAAATCCTATGAATTCTTTCTCCAAAGTGTGTATGTATGTGATGGGGCACCATGTAATGTTTCAATATGTGAAAATATTGTTTAAATCAGGTTAAACATATCCCGCAGACATTTATCATTTCTTTTTTCTTTTTTTTTGTGGTACCGGGGATTGAACCCAGGGGCGTTCTACTTCCGCGCTACACCCCTGGCCCTATTTTTTTATACTTTATTTTGAAACCGGGTCTCACGAAGTTGCGGAGGGCCTCACTAAGTTGAGAGAGAGAGAGAGAGAGAGAGAGAGAGAGCGCGAGAGCTGAGGCTGGCCGCAAATCCGGATCCTCCGGTCTCCGCCTCCCAAAGTACTGGGATGACAAGTGTGCGCCACCACGCCTGGCCCATTTATTATTTCTTTATGGGGAAAATTTTCCAAATCCTTTTCTGTTCTCCAAATATTTTCAACCTTTCTCATGGTGTTTTTCATCCTTTTCCAAATCTTTTCTTCTAGCTTATTTATTTATTTATTTATTTATCTATTTATTTATTTTCGGTACTGGGGATTGAACCCAGGGGCATTCTACCTCCGAGCTACACCCCCAGCCCTATTATTTATCCTTTATTTTGAAACAGGGTCTCACTAAGTTGCGGAGGGCCTCACTAAGTAGCTGAGGCTGGCCGCGAACCCGGATCCTCCAGTCTCCGCCTCCCTAGTACTGGGAGTACAAGCATGCACCACCACGCCCGGCTTGATTCTAGCTTTTTGAAATGTGCTGCACATAATCGCTATCTATAATCACCGTACTGTACAATAGAGCCCCAGAGCTTCCTGCGTCTATCTAACTTGGTACCCATTGATCAAGCTTTCTCCATCACCCTCCTCACCCCCACTGTCCCTGGCCTCCCATAACCACCAGTCTACTCTCAACTCTATGAGCTCACCCACTCTGAGGCTTTTTTTTTTTTTTTGGTCTTATTCGACTTTTGTTATTGTTTTTGTTTTAAATTTTTTTAACTCAAGAAATCTTTTCTCCTATCAGCCTGTTATTAGATTCTGTTCCCCAAATATTCTCATCCTTCCTCATGGTGCTTTTCATCCCTTTTTTTTTTTATGGTACCAGGGATTGAACCCAGGGGTGTTCTACCTCCATGCTACACCCCCGGCCCTATTTTTTATACTTTATTTTGAAACCGGGTCTCACAAAGTTGCGGAGGGCCTCACTAAGTAGAGAGAGAGAGATGGGGAGAGAGAGAGAGAGAGAGGGAGAGAGAGAGAAAGAAAGAGAGAGCTGAGGCTGGCCGCGAACCCGGATCCTCCGGTCACCGCCTCCCAAAGTACTGGGATTACAAGCGTGCGCCACCACGCCCGGCTTTTATCCTTTATTTTGAAACTGGGTCTCACGAAGTTGCGGAGGGCCTCACTAAGTAGCTGAGGCTGGCTGCAAACCCGGATCCTCTGGTCTCAGCCTCCCAAGTACTGGGATTACAAGCGTGCGCCACCACGCCCGGCTTCTTTTCATCCCTTTTTATCTCGTCCCTTCCCTTGGGACTCAACTTTCATGTCCCTTGAGCAGCCAGTCTTCCCCAACCACCTGAACCGAAGTACTTCCCAGCCCATTCTTCTCCACACAGCACCCCTCTGCATTCACTCACATGGCCATCTAAACATATCTGTGTACCCGCTGGGTGCCAATTGTTTGCTTGCTTGTGAGTGTGGTAGGAGTGAACTGGATGAAGCTGGGAAGTGGTCTAGATTGTAAAAGACCTGGGTCATTTTCCCCTCTGAGCGGGGGACATGTAGTCAGTATTCCAGGGGCAGCGGAGCCAGGGAATGGAGTGGCTCCCCACA
The DNA here is from genome assembly GCA_004027185.1 of Glis glis. Lineage (NCBI taxonomy): Eukaryota > Metazoa > Chordata > Mammalia > Rodentia > Gliridae > Glis > Glis glis. The sequence continues at coordinate 11,990 of PVJS01051612.1, forward strand.
ATCACATGTCAGATACCCTGGTGGGGTATCTGAACCAGGAGGTAACTAGAGTCCCTGGAAACCCTTTCCAGCGACTCCCTCGCTCTCCTACATTAAAGGTGGATCGGGATACTTGCCTCCTGAGCCACAGTGTGACCTTTAACATCCTTCCCAACACAGGCAGGTTCTTATTAACTGAGCTGACCTCATTTGCCGTAGCAGGCCTGTGTGATTTAAGTTAGAACACACTCCTCAGCTCTAGTTAATTATTCATGAATTTATCTTCTTCGAGAGGTAGAAACATTTCCTAAAAATCATATTTCACTCTGGATTTCATTTACTTCATCTATTTTCCCCCTCTTCTTTTTTTTTCTCCCCAGGAGAAAATAATGAATATCAAAGGAAAAGTAATTCTGTCGATGCTGGTCGTCTCCACTGTGATTGTTGTGTTTTGGGAATACATCAACAGGTAATTCTAAAACCCGATGAAATGATGTTGATGAAAGTCTTGCTTTGACTCTGTGTTCCTGGTATCAGCCAAGTTACAAAGTGGAATTAAACCTAGGCTTCATCGAAACCATAAATAGGGTTCCACTCAGTCTGTATTCCAAAGTGCTGGATTGTCTTTAAAAATCACTCAAGCCGGGCATAGTGGCGCATGCCTATAATCTCAGTACTTTGGGGAGGCTGAGACTGGAGGATTGCAGGTTCGAGGACAGCCTTAGCAACCTAGTGAAACCCTGTTTCAAACTAAAAAATAAAAAAGGGCTGGGGGTGTAGATCAGAGGTAGAATGCCCCTGGGTTCAATCCCCAGTACTCCCCCTCAAAAGAAGCCACCAACCCCCACACCACATTCACAACTAACTAACTTCTGGATATTTAATTATTTTCCTCCCTACTATGTTCTTATTATCTTGATTTTTGTACTGGTTAGGATAAATTTGGAGAGAGCGAGGTTCCAAATAAGCCCAAAATGTAGTCATAAGTCATTTATATGATCAGATGTTGAAATTACCTTTACGAAATTTCAGACAGGAATTCTATGAGAAATCCATCCTGAATTTTGCAATCCTAAGATAGTTGCAGAGTTTAATGGAGCAACTCAAGTTGTTGACTTTTGCTGCAAAAATACACACTGAGTGGCTGGTGATTCATTTGTGCCTGGCTAAAACTTTTGGGTCTCTCTCTCCTTTCTCTCGAACTCCAGAAAGCAAAATGACTTAAATATTTCTGATTTTTCAAATTTATCTGTGGATTCAAATACACGAGCTGCCTCTGTGCTTTTTGAAACTACAGTGTCTTGGAGCTTCCAGTTGGAGAGATTTCTGACCAAAAGAACTCTCCATGCACAGCTGCAGAAATGCATACCTTTGACTTAAGAGATGATGGAAGACCCGGGCGTGGTGCTGCACGCTTGTTATCCCAGTACTTGGGAGGCTGAGACAGGAGGATCGCAGGTTCGAAGCCAGCCTTGGCAACTTAGCGAGGCCCTCCGCAACTTAGTGTGACCCTGTTTCCAAATAAGAAATAAAATCGGGCTGGGGGTGTAGCTCAGAGGTAGAATGCCTCTGGGTTCAATCCCCAGTGCCACATACACACACACACACACAAAAAAAAAGAGACGATGGAAAAGCTTAGCCTCTGGGTTCAAAAAGTCCAGTGTGCAGAACTGTTGCAGCACCATTAATATTTTCTTGGTGAAATGTTTTAATGCCCTCCAAGTTCAAGATAGTGGCCTGGATTAACATTTTTTTTTTTTTTTTTTTTTTGCAGGACCAGGGATTGAACGCAGAGGCGTTCTACCTCCGTGCTACGCCCCCGGTCCTATTTTTTATGCTTTATTTTGAAACCGGGTCTCACGAGGTTGCGGAGGGCCTCACTAAGGAGAGAGAGAGAGAGACACAGAGAGAGACAGAGACAGAGACAGAGCGAGAGCTGAGGCTG
>PVJS01051613.1:0-13915 GCA_004027185.1 Glis glis
AGGGCCGGGGGTGTAGCGCGGAGGTAGAACGCCCCTGGGTTCAATCCCCGGTACAAAAAAAAAAAAAAAAGATCCAAATCTTGAAGTCCTAAAGCACACCTCTTGTCTACCATTTTTCCCTAGGTAATCTCATCCACCTGTACCTGGAATTCCAAAATTAATATGTCTAACCCCTCTCCCCTCAAAGCCAGACTTGAGTATCTAGTTTCTTACTCAACATCTCTACTTGTATGTCCAACCAGTACTCTTCATTACTCCCCACGACCGCTAAAACACCTACTTATTCTCTCTTTTTTTTTTTCATTTCAGCAAATGGTACCGGCACCACCACACGCCCAGTTGCTCAGGCCAAAATGTTTGATGACCTCTTTATCCCCCTCATGCCCCAATTGCAATCCTTCTGGACTCCTCCAGCACTTGCATTAGTATCTCTCTCATCCAACCTCAGCAGATCTTATGCCTGGACTATTGCCATCCTAGTCCTTCTTCCTTCTACTCCTGCTCCTGCGCCCTCCTACCATGAGTATCCACACTGGGCCATTCTTTTTAAAAAATCTCACTTAATCTCATCATTGCCCTTGCTCAGATCCCTGCAATGAACCCTGTGGACAAACGTCAAAGCTGTAATGGACAGCAAGGCCCTACAAGGTCCAGCTCTGGCATCTCCCCAGTGAGTCTTCTGTCACCATCCCCTTGCTTATCCGCTCCATTCAATCCTCCTTCCTGATGTTCCTCAAGCACACCACACGTTCCCCATGTCAGACCTCTGCATCTCTTATTCCCTGTGCCTAGAACACTATCTTCCCCTTGAGATCCTCACACTAGCTTCCTCATTTCCCTTGTATTTGGCTCAAATGCCATCTCTTCTTAGCCATTCCACCTAATTAAGCATCTTCCCTTTCTGATATTTTATTCCCTGACCCATCTTCTTTCTAGCCCTTAGCACTAGCAGGAGACAGTGCGGGTCCGTGGCGAAGAGCAGGTTCTCTGACTTTGGCAACTCACGTCTCTGCGCATCAATCTCCCCATCTGTGAAATGGAGATGAGATAACTGCACTCAGCCTAACACAGCTCGCATGAGTTATTAGCTGTAAAACACTTAGACAGAAACATGGCAGGATGCAGCGGCTGGAGGCTATTTTTAGCTGACATTGAATTCTCTAAAGGTACATTATCTTCTTCCCCATGAGAACGGACCTTCGTGTTCCTGGTCTACTACTGTATTCCCAGCACAGCAGGTGGGAGGCAAGGAGGCTGTACTGAGGGAGCCAGCTCTGAAATTGTCTTAAGAAGCTGTGCTTTAGCTGGGGGCAGTGGCATGGCTGTAATCCCAGTTCCTAGGAAGCTGAGACAGAAGGATCACAGGTTCGAGGCCAGCATCAGTAACTTAGTGAGACCCTATTTCTAAACAAAAAATAAAAAGGGCTGGAGATATAGCTCAGAGGTAGAGCATCCCTGGATTCAATCCCCAGTATGACTTTTTTAAAAAGGACCCTTTTGTGCATTAGTTTTTTTAAATCATATTTAGTTGGGATTTTGTTAATTATGACTTTATCCTCCCTCCATCCCAGAGTCACTTTATCATTATTTTTAGTCGTTAATTGAAAACCTCTTGGTCTGAAGTTACCTCTTTCTCTTTCTTTTTCTCTTTCTTTCTGTCTCAGTATGAATCAAGACAAGATCAGGGAAACTGATAGCTAAAGATCCCTGACTTGGAAATAATCACTCTCTAATTTATCTATGTATGAAAGTTTTAATCTCCACCTATTGGATTTATATAAAATAGATTACACCATCATTTGGGCTAATATTGTGTCACTGAAAGTAAATGTCACACTTAAAATGATCACTCGTGAGTTCCCGAATGTTTTTGTTGACTCCCTGAATGCCAATTATTATCATTAATAATCATCCCTCATCTAGCATTTAGTGCATGCAAAGTCATCTTTGCCAACCATTATTCTATTTCATCTTCAGTACTACTCTAAAAGACAGAAAGGCCCTTGTTGTCATATGCAATTCGCAGAGAGGGCAAGGCCCCCACCGCCACCCCAAGCACCTATGCCAGGAAAGCAAAGTTCTACTGCAGCTGGCCTCTGATGGAGCCCCCAGGCCGGGGCCCTAGAGAAGCTCACAGTGTACCTGGGGTGCTGCGAGCCAAGCTCGATGCTGTGTTGTGAGGTTTGCTGTTCTCTCTCCTAGCGCCATAGAACCAGAAGCTGCTACATTTTGAAGGCATCCCAGAAATCATTCTGGCTCTCAGCCTCTGTGTTTCCATCCCAAGGAACCTGAGTGCATTAGCCAAGGTCTTGCTAGGTGTTGTAATCGCCAAAACCTCCAATTCAAGGGAATTCACATATTAAAATTTTATTTCTCAGAGAGGTAGTACAGGGACCCAAGCTCCTTCCACGCATGGCTCCATCATCTTAAATGTGGGGAGGGTTGCGTGGAAGTAGAAGGAACGTGGAGGTTGTGGGTGAGAGGTTCTTGCCGGCCAGGCCTGGGAGTCGCACACTTTGCTTCTACCCACATCTCACTGGCCAACACTCAGTCATTTAACTACCCCTGACTCAGAGGGGCCAGGAAGAGCAGCCTAGCTGTTAACCCAAAAGGAAGTGGAAATGTGACTGGCGAACGGCAGGTAAACAGGCCCCACCAGGTGGGTCATTTAAAGTTCTTGAGCCGGGCGTGGTGGTGCACGCTTGCAATCCCAGTGCTTGGGAAGCTGAGACAGGAGAATCTGGGTTCGCGGTCAGCCTCAGCTACTTAGTGAGGCCCTGTTTCAAAATAAATAATAAAAAATAGGACTGGGGGTGTAGCTCGGAGGTAGAATGCTCCTGAGTTCAATCCCCAGTACCGCAAAAAATAAAATAAAATAAAGTTCTTGAGCTCCATCCATTCTACCTACAAGTAGGAGCTGAGGTTAGTATCCAGGTCTGAGACATGAATATGATTCTATGCTTCTCGATTTGATTTTAGATATGAGTAACTTCTACTTAAACTTTCCTTATCTTTCTCTCCTGCTCTCTTCTATACCTTAGCCTTCATCAAACACATTTCTAGTGCTTCTAATTTCATGTTTTTCTTGATATCCCCCCCAGTAATGAACAAAAGGGGGGAGAACATGGAGACACTAGCCGTCAGATACCCAGATGAAGGCCCCCCTAAGAGGAGGGACTGTTAGTGTAGGTTGTCCTTTATCTGAAATGTTTGGGACCAGAAGTGTTTCAGAATTCAGAGTTTTGCAGATTCGAGAATATTTGCATGTCCAACTTTAGTAGTTGGACATCACTAGTCAGAATACCTGAAATCCAAAATGCCTGGCTCAGCCTCTCAAAGGAAAGAGGACGTTTTCCTATTGGAAGTTTCCTAGATCCCTCCTCTGAGCTGTAATCGGTTCCTTTGCTTCGCTCTGTGGTCCCTGGACTCGAACATGGTGGCGTACGCTTGTAATCCCAGTACTTGGGAGGCTGAGAGCAGAGAATCCGGGTTCGCAGCCAGCCTCAGCTACTTAGTGAGGCCCTCCGCAACTTCGTGAGACCCTGTTTCAAAATAAAGAATAAAAAATAGGGCTGGGGGTGTAGCCCAGAGCTGGGGGTGTAGCTGGGTTCAATCCCTGGTACCGCCAAAAAAAAAAAAGAAAAAAGAAAAAACTGAAAGGACCTCAGAAACAGCTAAACAGAGGGAAACTGCCACTGTTATTAATCTATCATGAAACTGTGGGCAGCACCCCAGGCCTCCTGACTAAATAAGTAGTACCTCCCCCCAGCTTCTTAAAGAGATTAAATGTGATGATGGATACAAAACCACCTGGCCCGATGCCTGAAACATAGTAGGTTCTCAATCACTGCCAATCGGCTTTGAATATGAATCAGGTGCCGGCGAGTTATAGAATGGTCTGCATCCCTGGCCAGGTGAGATTAGTGAGGTGCATAGCTGGGCCTTTGATCTAGTAAATGACTCAGGGGCTGTAAGAAGGAACCAGAGTCACCTGGAGAGAGCCAGGAGCTGCCTCCTGGCAACGAAAACAAAGCCTGGGCCTGGGGGCTACTTGCACACACCTGGTTCTTGTTCCAGAGCCAGCAGCATGCTGGGAGTCTTCTCTCTGCCCCCAGGGTGCCTTCCTTTCCCATCCTGCCAGGGAGGTCCTCCCCACAAGCATTTCCAGCTGCAACATGAAACCCACCTGGTAACTCACAGGTAAGTTCACACATGCACTTCATAGCCTGGTTTTGTCACTTCGGACATTCAATAAATAGTAGCCACTATTATTACTATCGCTATTATTGAATTTATTATTCCATACAGGGCACAATGATGTTACCACCTGCAGAGCACCTCCATGACATCTGGAAAACACACCCTCTCCACAACCAACAGGCAAAACTGAATCGTCTCAGGTGTGAAAGGCAAGTCCATTAACACTCGTTAGGCCCGCGCATCAGACCCAGCCAAACTTACAACATGGTCTCCAACTGGCCCCTGAGGTGTGCGAGGATGCTTTAAAACAGCAGATATAAACATGTCTCATGATAGAGGCTTTCATTGATGCTGGCGAGATGACAGAGCCAGGAAAAGGGGCCCAGGAGCCCGGATATGATTCCTGGCTCTTTCCCGGGGTTTTCTGAAATTCTAAAAGGATGAGGAAGAAGAGACCGACTTGGGAAACAGGTCCCCACACCCAGCTCTTGGCTGCCATCGCAGCGTTGCAACAGGAAGGTGCCTTTCTGCACGGAGGCTTGGTGGCTTCAAGACTCAGCTACTCACAGCCAGCTGCTTGCCCAGCCACGATGCACATCAGTGACTGGCCTCTGGCACGTGCTCCTAAGCTCACGCCAGCCCAGGAGGATGTGATTGCTCTCTTCTTTCAGGTCCCCAAGGCATGTGTATGTGCCCTGATTACCATAAACAGCACGATATGTTGTAACTCCTGGTCTCCTTGTCTGTATCGCAACTGGGTCAGGAATCACATCTTTTCACCTGTGGTAATTAAGTGTTTGGCACATGCTCATGGCTGACAAGTGACCCATTCTTCTGCCAAATAGCTGAGTGCTCTGACCTCCGGCTGTCACTCAACATTGGATACCACCTCTCCACTGCCCTGACCTCCAGGGACACCACGATCAGTCTTCTCTGGGCCTGCCTTTCATTTCCAGGAAGCACAGAGCCCAGGTCTGACTTGCGTCCTACTCTGCGACAGCTTTTTCTCATCCTACCTGGTGTCTTGACCTCGCCACCTCTGTATCTCAGTGCTGCTTGGAGGGCCTGGACCTGTCCCATCCACAGCCCCTGGGCCCAGGTTCCAGGGCCTCCGAGGGTACGCACAGGGCTTGGCTTGAGGAGGGCAGGGGTCCAGCCCCGGTCCCCAGCTTAGGAATAGCGCCATTCATTGCAAATCAATTTTCCCAATGCCATGCCCCTCCTCAGTGTGCGCAACTGTAAATTGAAGAAATGAGATCAGCTGTTAAAAACCGGGAGCGGAGGTGAGTGTGAAGGCGCCCTGAAAGGCAAACCCACCAGGAACGCAGCGCGCTTGGACCACGCAGAGGAGCGCCCAAAGATGCGCGGCCACTCGCCCATATTCCCGCGTGACTGGTGCTGAGCCCACGCACTCCCTCCACCCGCAACGACCCCTCCGACCCCTCCGTCCAGGTGAGGGGCTGCCAATGGCGGCACCGTCTGCACGGACAGGCTCTGGGGCTGCAGCGATTCCCACAGCGGCTCCCTGGGAGGGAGGGAAGGCGTAGGTGTTTCTTAGGCATTGTCAAATAAGTGGATCAGCAAAATAGGAAGTGGCAGAGAGCAGCGACTGTGTAATTCCAAGCCTGTGATCACTTCTCACTTTGCGCTGCTGAGCCAGTGAGCAAAGCAGCCCTCGGAAAGCCGGCGCTCAGTGTGGGCTCTCGGCTGCCGCCCCTGCAGCTCAGGCTCCGCTGCTCCCCAGCAAAGCCCGCCTCCCTTGGGGGCCCTGCCACTCATCTCAGGCGTCTTCGGAGCCCCTGCTGCGTGTCTCTTCAATTCAACCTTTACTGAACACCTACCAAGGCCAAGAACCACGCTGATCCCTGTAAGAGCCACAGAAAAGAAACCTCCACCATCCTGGCCCTCTCTGGCCGTCCAGTCACCAGCCACAGTGGAGAGCTCTCTCAACATGTCCAGTGGGTCACTCTCCTCAAGAACTCGCAGTAGCTCCCTACTCTTGACATCAGGAACCAACGCCTGCCGGGCGTGGTGGCGCACGCTTGTAATCCCAGTACTTTGGGAGGCGGAGACCGGAGGATCCGGGTTCACGGCCAGCCTCAGCTCTCTCTCTCTCTCTCTCTCTCTCTCTCCTTAGTGAGGCCCTCCGCAACTTCGTAAGACCCGGTTTCAAAATAAAGTATAAAAAATAGGGCCGGGGGCGTAGCACGGAGGTAGAACGCCCCTGCGTTCAATCCCCGGTACCGCCAAAAAAAAAAAAAAAAATAGGGTCGGGGGTGTAGCGCAGAGGTAGAACTCCCCTGGGTTCAATCCCTGATACCGCAAAAAAAAAAAAAAAAAAAGAACCAACTCCTCAGCTCGACTTTTAAACATCTTCCCCAACCAGGTCCACCTTATCTTACTAATTGCAACACCAACCTTCCATCCCTGTGGGTAAAATGTCCTGTTTGTGCCAGGCCCTTCCTGTCTTTTCCAGTCAAGCTGTTGCTTCTTCTTATCTAAACACCTCAAGTCCTAGCTCAAGTCCCATTAGCCTGATGTGATCTTGTTCTCTCTCTTTTTTTTTTTTTTGTGTGTGTGTGTATGTGTGTGTGTGTGTGTGGTGCTGGGGATTGAACCCAGGGGTGTTCTACCTCTGAGCTACACCCCCAGCCCTCTTTTTATTTTATTGTGAAACAGGTTCTCACTAAGTTGAGGAGGGCCTCTCTAAGTTGCTGAGGCTGACCTCAAACCTGTGATCCTCCTGTCTCAGCCTCCCACGTACTGGAATGACAAGCGTGCCCCAACATGTCCAGCTGATGTCATTCTCTTCTGAAGTCCATCAATAGTCAGTAGTGCGCCAGTCTTACATCTTGTACCATGTTATTCTCTGTCCATTTTTTTTTTGTACTAGAGGTTGGACCCAGTGACATTCTACCTCTGAGATACACCCCAGCCCTTTTTATTTTTTATTTTGAAACAGGGTCTCACTAATTTGCTGAGGGTGGCCTTGACCTTCGATCCTCCTGTCTCAACCTCCAAATACTGGGGTTACAGGCATGCACCACTCTGCCCAGCTACTATATTATTCTCTAATCTCTCTCTCTCTCTCTCTCTCTCTCTCTCTCTCTCTCTCACACACACACACACACACACACACACACACACAGTCCTAAAAGGCAGAGATTATTCAATGAGACCAAATTCAACAAATACGTCCCAAACACCTATATTGTCCCTTGCCTACATCTGTTGATGGGCCAACAACCAGGCTGCTCCAGCTCCAGGCTCCTGCAGGCAGAGGGGCAGCTTTCCTCACAGAGTTTAGGGGACAACCTTGTACAAATCCCAGCACTGTGCCTGCTCTCCACGACCTCGGGACAACCCTGACATGAGATGAAAACTATGACTCCTCCTCAGAGCTTCCTTGAGAAATTGGAAAACATTTGTTCTCCCCACTTAGAGACCTAGAATCTAGAAGGCCGCCCCTGAACACAGCAGTAGCTGGGTGTGGGCATGCCAGCCAGCGCTCCACTCCCCAGCCTGGAGCTGTGCAGAGGCAGGGGCATGAGCCCAGCTCGGGCAGGTCCGCCTTCTGCCCAGGCTGCCATGCAGCTGCTGCAGACCAGCCCCATTTCCCAAGACAAATGCCTCTCTGAGTCCTACCTACAAGATTGTTGCTGGCCTCTTCTTCAACACCCTACCCCCAACCCGGCCTGCCTAAATTAATGCAGGCGGGAGGAGGCCACCGGTGTCTGGCTGTTTAGTTTTTCATGTTTGACTATTGCCATCTAGTGGCTGCGTGGCACAGACCCAGCTCCCCTCCTGGCCTTATGAATTCCCCTTCCCCCACCCCCTCCCCCTTTTTTTGAAAGGGGAGGAGACAATGATGCTGACAACTACAAGGGGGCCAGAGAGCTTCAGCATTCTCAGGAAATGACCTGAAGGTTTGCCAACCCATAGACTCTAGGATCGAGACCCTCCCTCCAAGTAATAGCCTAGGCAAAAAGGCTTTCTCTAAGCAGCTTGAAGAGTTGCAAGAAAGGGAGAAGGAAGCAGGGAGAGAAGGGAAAAGAGGAGGGAGGGAGGAGGGAGACAGATGGGGTCACCAGGGAATGACTGCCCTGGCCCTGTTGCTACACAAACACTGGGCTCCCGGAGGAGGGTGAAAGGGGCTCCCCTGCCCCCTGACAGGTGAACGGCCTGCAGGATCTGAGATAAGGAACCGGAAGCCCTGGCCAAAGAGAGCAAAGGCAAGGCTGGGACCAGAAGACATGGTATTTGCCATCACTCCTTGCCTGCTCTTGGTGCGTGGGGTGGGACTCCACCCTGGCCCAGCGCAGCTGGCCATCCTCCCAGGATGCCTGCCACCCGCCAAGTCCACCTGCTCCCCGAGGCCACAAACCTTCCTTAGTGACGTCATGCCTCCCTGACTCTCCCTGCCATCTTTCTATCACCAAAGCAGCTCTTAGCAGCCTTGAATTCAGCAGGGCTGACAGTGAGGAGGACAGGACCCCCTACAGCCCCAGGACAACGGTGGCCCTCAACAACTCCTAGTCCTTCGCCCTCTGCTGCAGGCTCTCTACCCCTTCACTCTGCCTTCCAGAGTCCCAGCTCCAGGGCAAAAAAATAATGCCTCCCTGCTGGAGGGGGGAACATGGGGCAGGGTGGCACCCCTTGCTTCTTCTGAGAAAGGCCGCCCGTGCCGGAGCCCGACCCCCGAGGCCACTCCCTCCACCAGGCACGTTAAGGTGATGAGAAGGGCTATTAAGCAAATTCATTATTGACTATTTCACATTAGATTCCATTTTTTTCCCTTTGATGCCAACACAACTAATAAAAATGCACTTTATCTTCTTGGATTTATGGGCTCGTAAAGCTGCTTTCATGTACCTCGGGGAATTGGGATTAAGGGAGAATTAAACATCTCCTGCGCACAGCCCGCTCAGGTAGAGGGAGTGGGGGAAGGAATAGGGGGTGCTGGGGTGGGGGCGTGAAAGGGAAGAGTGATTCAAGGACAAGAAATAAACTGAAGTAAAAACCTGGCAAAAATATGGCTTTAATATATTGTAAAAGAATAAAAACCTCGTAAAAAGTTATCACCAGACATGAGGAGTTCGTAATGTCGCCCATTGTGGATTCTGCGGAGGAACTTTCTGGGAGCTGAGAGTCGTTAAGTAAAAGTAAGCCCTGAGCTGGCGGCGAGACACACGCGCAGGGGAGACGTGATGGCGGCGGCCAGCCTGGAAGCCATGGGGCCGCTAGACCCTCACCTGAAAGCAGACGAGAGTCTAGAAGACACTGTACTCCTTCCCAGGCTCCAAAGTCCCTCGGGGGCCAGCGCTGGGCTTGGGGACAGCCAGCCATGAGACTCCATAACAAACATTTAAACTCCAGGTTGCTTATGTCCTTCTCTGTAACCAGTGAAAAACTCCTGGTCTACCTTCCTCCCAAAGCCATTGCAAGAGCCAAATAGAACGGAGCAAGGCGTGTGAGGGGTCTTTCTTGGATTTGAACCAGCAAGGTAGAAGCCATTCTTTTCATTTCCTTTCCTTTCCTCCCAAATCCAGGCCATCACCAAGCCTGCCGTTGCTACCTCAAAAACGTACCTCGCCCCCCCCTTTTCTCCATCTCCAGCTCCCAGGTGCAAACCACTATTATTTCTCACCTCGTCTACTACAATACCTTCCTCATTAGCATCTTCCAAATTCATTCTCTGCACAGCCACTGGAATGAGCTTGTAAAAATGTAAATCAGATTATGTCATTCCCCGCTTAGAACTCTGCAGGAGCTCGCCTGCCATCTCGGTGAAGTTCAGAATCCTTAACCCGATCCAGAAGGTCTCATCTAACCAGGCCTAAGTTTGCAAACTCATTCTGCAGTGCCGGGCCTTCTTGTGGTTACTCGGCCACACCACGCTTCCCTTCCCCCTGGTCTTTGCCTGGAAACCTCTTGCTTGTTCTGCATGGTCATCTGCCTCTCTAGAATAATCTCAACTCAAATGCCACTTACAGGGGACTTCAGTGACTTCCAGCCTACGTAAGCTACCTGTGTTCTGACACTATGTTTTTCCTATATACCCTGCATCACAATTTGAATTATATATTTGCCTATGTATTTAAACTTAATATCTCTTTTTCCTACTAAATTATAAGCCTTTGAGGGCAAAGAACCTGCCTGTGTACCTGGGTTCCTTATATCCCCCAGAACTCAGTGACCAGCCCAGCTCACAGTCAGCCTTCCATCCATATCATTTGAGCTAAAATTTAAGAAAAAAAAGAAGAACCTTAGATTACTACCAAATAGAAGTTGCTCCGGTTTGTGCCCTAAAGGTCCATACGCCGGAAGCTGGATCCCCAGTGTACTGAGAGTAAGAGGTGGTGGGTCTTTAAGGGGTGGGGCTTTCAAATAGTAGGCAGAAGGTGATTAGGGGTCATGGAAACACCACCCCACCACCCTGCAAAGGAATTAAGGTAGATCTTGCAGGACCAGGTCAGTTCCCACAAGAGGGGTTTCTTACAAAAGAGTGAGCCTGGCCCCTCTGCTCTCTGGCTCCCTGGCTTGCACACATTCCGCGCTGCAGGCAGCCAGTTCCCTCTCCACTTCTGTGACATGCTGTGACACAGCCTGGGGCCTTTTTCAGGGTACCTGCTGCCTGCACCATTCAGCCAGCAGAATTGTGAACCAAATAAGTCTCTGTTCTTTATGCATTACCCAACATCAGGCATTCTGTTGCAACAATGCGAAGGGGACTAAGAGCCTCGGGGTTTCTCATGATTGAAGGAGAAGGGAAGAGAGAATTGGGGAGAAAGCATGGAAGAGCTTTCTGGGGGAGATGGAGGCGGGCAATCTAGAAGAGGAGGTTTGAAAACACAGAGGTGGTCAATGCACAGGAGTTTTTTCTAGGGACCCTCTCATTTCTGCATGGCCTCGTTTCCTTCATTCCATTCATCAGTGAGTATAGAGTGAGTGCGCATGACTTCACAGTCAACGAGGCGGGGCAGTCCCAGGTGAGTTCGACAGTGTCCTGCCCTCCAGGCAAGGAAAGTGCACAAGTGTAACTAGGAATGGAGCCAGGGACCAAGAGATGAGGCATTGGATGTCACCCAAGCATAGGATAATGCATGGTAAGCCCCAGGACTTTGCCATGAACTCAAAGAGAGGACGAATGGCCATCCCACAGAGCCTCATACGGTGCCCATCTCTGGGAAGGTCATGATAGCTCTAGATCAGGTCTTCAGTTTGGGGGAAAAAATAATTTATTTACAACCAGTGAACAGCGCTGATCAGACTTGGGGTGACCAACTTACTAACCAATCTTATTATCAGCCCATAAGTAAAGTCGATGCCCATTTATTTATTTACACTGGGGAAACAACTCTACCCGGAGAACTCCTTCCAGGTAGCAGGGTTTGCCTGAACAGTCCTCTGTGTGCAGCAACATACAGCCAGCCTTAATCGCATGCTGAATTGTTTGCAGAATGTAACGTGCCAGGCTCGCTTGCGCCTCTTCCCTTGGGCCTGTCCTTAGATTATTCACAATGTCTGAACTTCTCACCCCTCCCTTTGTCTCCATTCCAGTGCCTCTTGCCCTCAAATGGCTTCTCTGGCTTGTAGACTAGGTTTGGCCTCCCCACTGGATGTTCTTACAGCTCCTTACACTTCTACTCACCATGCCTCCAACCAATACTTATTTGTATTTATTATTTGAACTCCCATGTGCCAAACGTTGCTCTAGGTATTGGGTATACTCAATAGATAAAAATCTCTGAGCTTATAGGGTATAAATGTTGCACACAATACACACACACACACACACACACACACACACACACACACTAGTGGACTGTAAGCTCCTTGGGAATATTAAAAGTGCATTATAGCCAGGCGTGGTGGTGCACACCTGTAATCCCGGTACTTGGGAAACTGAGACAGGAGGATCACAGGTTCAAAGCCAGCCTTAGCAACTTAGCAAGACTCTCAGCAGCCTAGCGAGACTCTGTTTCAAAAACAAAAAAATAAAAAGGTCTTGGGGGTGTAGCTCGGAAATAGAATGCCCCTGGGTTCACCCCCCAGTACCACACACACAAAAAAAAAATGCACTATATTTCTTGGTATCCATTAACTTATCCTTTCCTCCATTCATAAGACAAGCATTTCTTATCCACCTGCTCTGGGGTCAGGCACTGGGCTGAGCTCTAAGGTGCTGTTGGCATAACAAGTGCACGCGGTCCCTGCCCGTCCTTATCAAATGATGTAAGGGAGGTGATAAACACTAAAAATAAAAACACAGAAAGTCAACAGGTGCCGCGAAGGGAGTGGGTGAGGCTTTAAGAGAGAACATTGTGGGGAGGGTCTAGTTGAGAGCGTGTGGTCAGAGGGGCTTCTCTGGGAAATTTCATTTATGATGACATTAGAAGGAGGGCTGGAGGACAAGGAGGAGCCAGTCACATGGAAGGGAGAGGGGCAAACCTACGTGCAGAAGGAGCAGCACTTGCTAAGGCCTTTCTGCAGTAAGAAGTCGGCCCATCTGTGGACTGGACGAAGGCCAGAGTGGCTGAAGATAGAGAGGGGGAGGAAGTATGTAAGAAACAAGGTTGGGAAGGCACGAAGGGCCGGATCCTAGAAGCTTAGGAAGGCACCTGGGGGCCTCCCAGGTTGCGAGCAAGATTTTTGACTTGCATATCTAAGTTGAATGGCAAGCCAGTAAGATGGTTTAAGTAGTACCTATAGGATATTTTAGGGCAACCATAAATATAGGGAAACCAGTTCGATTTTCTCAGCAGGTAAGAGGTGGCAATGTTTTGTACTCGGATGGTGTTGGAGGTGGGATGTTATTTTGGAAAGCGAATCCAACATTCCTTGGAACTGTGTTAGAGTGATGCAAGACAGAGATTCAATAACCTTCATTTCCTTACTCAAATCAGTGTTTGTAGCTGCTCATAAAAATCTCCTTATTTATTTATTTATTTTTGCATTGGGGATTGAACCCAGGAATATTCTACGTCTAAGCTACACCCCCATCCCTTTTTTATTTTTTATTCTGAAACATGGTCCCACTGAGTTGCTGAAGGTCTCACTAAATTGCTGAGGCTGGCCTGGAACCTGTGATCCTTCTGTCTCAGCCTCCCAAGTACTGGGATTACAGGCATGCACCACCACACTTGGCTCATAAAAATCTTCTTAATGTCCCCCTTAATTTATTTTGTGACAGTTTATAACTCGTTTTCTTGTACCCTAAAATGATGAGTGACCCAAAATGCTTTGATCGTTAAGGGATACACTGCTCTTTTATGTAGACTCAACCTTCATTCTAAGTAAGTTTGATGCCCCCAACCAACTTCTTTGTGTTTCAAGCCTGATTGCTCTTTACCATGATCTGCAAAGATGTTTACGTGAATAGCAGCTGCTGTGGGTGGCTAGGGAACCAGAGGACTGAGACAATATTGCATCGAAAAATGAGGCAAGCTGGGCGTGGTGGCACATGCCTGTAATCCTAGTACTTGGGAGGCTGAGACAGGAGGATCGCAGGTTCATGGCCAGCCTCAGCTACTTAGTGAGGCCCTCCACAACTTAGTGAGACCCTGTTTCAAAATAAAGAATAAAAAATAGGGCTGTGGGTGTAGCTCGTAGGCAGAATGCCCCTGGGTTCAATCTGGCAGGTGGATAACTGAGGAGCTCCCCCTTCCCGGCCTGAAGCCCCTACTCACTGTAGATGGTCTGATGGGGAGTGCCG
>PVJS01051614.1:0-13915 GCA_004027185.1 Glis glis
CCTGCCGTGCTGTCTCAGGCTTGCAGCTTTCTGAGGAATTCTGGAGCTGGTAGCCTCTGTGTCTGCGTATTCGTACTTGGGTTACTGGATTTAGGGTTTTGGGTCTTTTGTGTCTGTGCGATGTTGTTTATTTCTGAGTCCCTGATGCGATTCTGAGACAGTTTTGAGACAGGCTCGTTCAGGGGCTCCTACTCCGTCGTAATATTCCTATTCACTCACATCTGGTCCCCATCCTCCTCTGGGCACACTGGAGGGACTGTGCCCTTCTGAATGTGAAGTTAGTTGACTAGTCCTGGCCACCAGCAAGGATCCTTTGAGATTTTAAAAAATGTCAGTAGGAGACCCAGAAGCCCTGCTCTTCCCCGTGAAGCAAATGCAGGAAGAAAGACAAGCTAAGATGAGGCCCCTTTCAGTGTGGGTCCCTGAGGAACCACCCTCCATGTCTCCAACTTACTGCCACCCTGACCTGTGTTGAACATGCAGCATGAGTGGAAGGAAAGCAACAACAAAAAAACCTTTTCTTGTTGAAGCCACTGAGATTTTGGACATTTTGTCACAGCACAGTATAACCTTAGTCTTTCCTGAATGACACAGGGAGCAACTTCAGCTTCTGGCCGGCACTGGCTTCCCCCAAAGAACAAAACAGCCTCCTAAATATCCCATTTCTCTATTAGGGCAGATTTCCACATTGCTGCCACTTTCCATGCACAGTGGAACTTTCTTTTAGAACAGAAAGACAACATTGTGGGGTAGATACATGAAATGCCAAAAGAATGAATTCCTCTTGTGATTTCTAAAGACTGCATATTTAGTGCCAACAATCCAGATGACAAATCAAAAATCCAAGCAAACATCTCTGTGTTCTCAAATAAAATCTGGATGCCTGGTATTAGACAAATGTCTAGTTGACTGCTGAAATTGGAAACTTTTCATTGGCTATTTAGCATTAATCCATAAATAGGCCTAAAGTTAAAGATCCAGCATGTGAGAATATAATTAGATCTTTTCTATCAAAGGAATGGCTTGACTTAGGATCCGTTTTGTAGAACTGCCATTGTGTAACCTTGTGTGTGCTTGTAATTTTTGTAAAGATAGCATTTCCTGGAAACTATGAGTGCCAATCTCCTTCCCTCCCCCGGCCTGCATCCCTTTCAGCCAATGGCGTAAAGATTGTGAGGCCAGGCTTCCACCAATAGGAGCACAGCACAGAAGCCCTGCACTGGAGATAAAATACCCAGTAGTTTTCTGCCACATTGTTCCTGCACGTCTGCCTTTACTGGTGGCAGGATCCCTTTGTGCAAAAAGTAAAATTTGCCTTGCTGAGTTGCTTTTTAATATGTGTCTTTTCTTACAATGCCATAGAAATTTATTTCTAACAAGACTGAGTTTGGACATAGAAATCTGTATTTAGTGAAGTAGGCCAGAAATAGACTTAAGCAGAAGCAGACAGACCAGATGTTTTGTTAAACATTTTGTAATTCTAGGAGTGGGAGAAAATTCCTTGCCCCTTTTAAAAAGTCCACTGTTAGTGGGTCATGGTGGCACACGCCTGTAATCTCAGTACTTGGGAGGCTAAGACAGGAGGATCGCAGGTTCGAGGACAGCTGCAGCAATTTAGTGAGACTTATAGCAACCTAACAAGACCATGTTTCCAAATACAAAATAAAAAAAGGACTGGGGGTGTAGCTTGGAGGTAGAGTGTCCTTGGGTTCAATCCCCAGTACCTGAATGAATGAATGAATGAATGAATAAATAAATAAATAAATAAATAAATCCAATTTATTTTTGACAAAGGGGCCAAAAACATACACTGGAAAAAAGATAGCCTTTTCAATAAATGGTGTTGGCAAAACTGGTTATCCATATGCAGAAAAATGGAAATAAATCCCACTTTCTCACCTTGTACAAGAGTCAACTCAAGATGGATCAGGGACCTGGAAATTAGTCCAGAGACTTTGCAGTTACTTGAAGAAGGCATAGGGCGAACACTCCAACATATAGACATGGGTAAAAACTTCCTCAGTAAGACCCCAAAGGCACAAGAAATTAAATCGAAGATTAATACATGGGATTACATTAAACTGAAGAGCTTCTGTACAGCAAAGGAAACTATCAAGGACCTCAAGAGAGAGCCAACACATGGGAGAAGATCTTTGACAGCTACTTCTTTGATAGAGGACTAATATCTAGAATATACAGAGAACTCAAGAAACTCACTGCCAAAAAAACAACCCAATCAAAAAATGGGCAAGTGAACTAAATAGACACTTCACAGAAGAAGAAATACAAATGGCCAATAAATGTGTGAAAAAATGTTCAACATCATTAGCAATCAGAGAGATGCAAATCAAAACTACCCTGAGATTTCACCTAACCCCAATTAGAATGGCAATCATTAAGAACACAAACAGTAATAAATGCTGGTGAGGATGTGGAGAAGTAGGAACTCTGTTGTACTGGTGGGATTGCAAATTAGTGCAAGCAATTTGGAAAACAGTGTGGAGGATCTGCAGAAGAATGGGAATGAACCTACCATATGACCCAGCAATACCACTCCTGGGTATCTACCCTAAAGAATGGAAACCAGACTACCATAGTAATGCATGGATATCTATGTTTATAGCTGTACAGTTCATAATTGCCAAACTATGAAACTAGCTGAGATGTTCAACAGATGAATGAGTTACAAAATTATGGGATATATACACAATAGAATTCTACTCAGCCATAAAGAAGAACAAAATTCTGTCATTTGCAGGGAAATGGATAGATCTGGAGAATATTATACTATGTGAGATTACTCAGTCACAAAAAGTGAAAGGTTGGATGTTCTCCCTCATATGCAGAAGCTAGGGAGAAATTGGGACACAGGGAGACTCCAGATAAAGGAGGAGAAACCTTAGTGGAGTGAAGGAGGGGACCTAATTGAGGGAGATGGATGGGGGAGGAAGACTTGAAGAGGGAAACACCTCAATGGACATGATGTACGTACACTAACTCATCAAAGCCAATCACTGTGCTGAGCACGGGAAGGTGGGGAGGGAGAGGGAGTGGGGTGGGAACGGTGGGAGGGCTCAACGAGTACTGTATGCATATATGCCTCTATGACCCTGAACTTCATTAAGATGTATGATTATAGTACACCAATAAAAAAGAAAAATAAATAAATCCACTGTTTATAAAAGCACTTTTTTAAAAATGAAAATATTATCTTTTTGTATGTATGTGGTTCTGGGGATTGAACCCAGAAGTGTTCTACCTGTGAACTATACCTCCAGCCCTATTTTATTTTTTATTTGGAAACAGAATCTCACTAAATTGCTCAGGCCAGCCTCAAACCTGCAGTCCTCCTGCTTCAGCCTCCCAGGCACTAGAATTAAAGACTAAAGTCACCTTGCCCAGCAAAAATTGTCTCTTTTAAAATGGAAATATAGCTGAGGGACCTCACAGTACTTTGCATTCTTGATGGGTTGGGCAAACAATGTTCCAGACTTTAAAGTATGGTGACTTTGAACCAAAGCAGCTACCTCAAGGTTTGTCTATGACCTTCCCCCTCACACTACACAGTCTCTTATTTTTTTTTCCTCTCTCAAAGCACTGGGAGGAGCTTCCTCTGAAGCTCTGCTCCTAGAAGAAATGCAATTGGTATAAAATACCATTTACCTAGAAAAATTAATCACAAGAGAATGAAAATGCTAAAGGTATCCATGCCCAGGACTCTCCACCCACAGAGTTTCACTATTTGTCTGAGGGTGGCTCCAAGAGTTGCTTAGGAGACCTTATCTACAGAATCAGACCACCTTTGTGTCTGTGCACACTCCCCGCACACCTTCCCGGATTCCCCAAGCCCCTCCACATCCAAGCACCTGTTCCTCCCTGTATCTTGGGGAGTTATTTTCCCCCCAATGCATGTTAATAAATTTATACATTGTTTTCTAATCTGTTGATTCTCAGTTCATTAAAGCAAGCTTTCAGAGAATGAAGGGGAATTTTTTGCTTTATCCCTACATTATATATTTGGAAATTGCTGAGGAAAAGATTGTTTAGGTGTTCAGCTAAGTTAGGGCAGGCTATGAAGTAGGAAGCAAGATAATTAGAGAACAATTTGAGGAGAGAAGAGGCAATTTCAGGGAGTTGGACACAGCCCCTCCAACAGTGATAGATCCCCCAAAGGTCTTTTCTTCTATATACAAATGAAAACTTATTTTTCTTCCTAAAATGGAATTTTAATTTAAAAATGTATAAATGGATTCCACAATTTTTGAGATGCACACACCTGTGCATGTACACTCAGACAAAGCTTTTTGCATGATCAAGTTTATATTTATCCTATGAATAAGAAAGTGACTGACATTACTTTTGGGGAAAAAAATTGACTCTCACATTTTTATAGGGCTCTCTTTCCCATGTTAAATGATACTTTAGTGCTAGCCAATGATTTCCACTCTTTAAACATTCTTTTTCTATATATTGGTAAGTTTAGACAGGCAGTGGCCATAACTGTGGCTCCGTTTCTGTGTTCCAAAGCAGGGGGTCCCAGCCTGCTTCAGAACTGTCAGTCTCGTGTCTGTCTGAGGGCATCTCCTTTCTCTTCTGGGAAACATTGCTGCTTCATTGTTGTTGGCCTCACAATAGGATCACAAAATACTTCAAGGTCATGTCCAGTGTCCTCCAGAACCAAGTGGAGGAAACCCAATTTCCTGCTAGAATCAGTGGAGTTTCTGGTACAAAAGGTCAGTATGGGCCACAACCTCGTGTGTGCTCTGGAGCTCCAAGGAGGGAACTGGGCCAAGCAGACGTGGGTGTGGAGCAGGACTTGGCCACATGCTGAGGAATAATAATGACTTACAGCGCACTGATTTTTATCTCATGGAAGCATAAGGGGGTTTAAATCCCCACACTCCCATCAACCACTATATAGCTAATTGAAGCTTAAAACACTAGCTTTGATCCTATTGTTTCTATTGTGGGTTAGGAGGGATATTTAATAAACAATATGCAGAAATATATGGATGGAGATAACACTTCAACTCTCTTGATTATAATCAGATACCTGTATTTACTATCCCCTCCTTCAAACCATTAACAATGAATGTTCAGAATGATAGCTTTAGATTGTATTTCTAAATATAATTAATTCAATCTCATCATTGTTAGTAAGTATTAAAACTCTCAAAGATCCATTGCTCCTTTTCTACCCCTGCATTTGCTGTTGCTGCTGTTGTTTTTGTTTTTGTTTTTTTTGTGGTACCGGGGATTGAACCCAGGGGAGTTCTACCTCCGCGCTACACCCCTGACCCTATTTTTTTATGCTTTATTTTGAAACCGGGTCTCACGAAGTTGCAGAGGGCCTCACTAGGTAGAGAGAGAGAGAGAGAAAGTGAGACAGCTGAGTCTGGCCACGAACCCGTATGCTCAGGTCTCCGCCTCCCAGAGTACTGGGATTACAAGCGTGCACCACCACGCCTGGCTGCTGTTGTTTTTTTAAACACACCACTCTGCCTATTGAGGTTAAGTTGGTAACAAACATGTTACTATAGCTAGTAATCATTTCTTTCTTTTGTAGCCAATGTAACTATCAACCCCTACCTAAGTCATGAGTGTCCTGTTATCTCTCCCTACACTTCAGTTGTTTCATCGCCTATGTGATCGTTTGGCTTTCTGCCTTTGTTGGGAGAGGCATTCTTCCCTGAGCTTCTAGAGTTCCTCCATGTCTTGCCAGTCTTGCAAGGCCCTGTTACCCCGACCACTTCTCACACTGGTTTATGTAGCTGGTAACCTGTGAGATGAGACAAAGTACAAACTAGCTTGCTACTTGCTGGAAAAGCAGTTGATTCCCCAAGCTCCATTGCTGTTTGCCGTGCTATGAACAATAAAGTCCTTTGTCTCCGACCCAGGATCTCATGTCTTCTGCTATGCATCTAGGAAATTTATAGTTAATTCTATAGTTTATAAATGGGATGGAGTTGAATCCAGAACTGATGACCTCGCATACTTTTATAGACATGCTTTTCCCCCCTAATACGTTACAAGCCCACTGAGATCAAAAGTCTAAGTCCTCTGCATTCTCACTGGTGAACACAAAATAAATACTCAGTAACTGCCCATGGGCCATGATAACTAGATCAACCTGTGCCATGATGGGGTGAAATTTTGACATCAAGACAACAAGGAAATCATTGGCCACTTGCAAAGCTATGATAGAATGCCCTCCTTGCTCCTTTCCTATTCATCCTAACCTGTGAAGTAGATGATATTTCATTGAAAAGAGGTATTTCTGCAGAAGATAAATGCCATGAATTACACTGTAATAAAGAAATGGTGAGAATATTGCAGACATGGTTTCTCCACCCTTCTGTCCCTCTCCTAGTGATAAATACCTTCAGGCTGAACAATCATGGGGTGGGGTGGGAATGGGGTGGGAATGTTCAGAGCTGCTACTTCTCTATACTGTATTGGTGCGATAGCAAATCCTTTTTCCCTCTTTACCATTTCCTGAGAATGAAGGGGCAATTGTTTTCAACTGAAAACCATCCACTGGCTTTTAAAGAAGCCAAATAGATACAACACTTCTCTGAGTAATAAATTAATTTATATTTTTGAGGGAGAAAACATTCATTTCTCTACCAAGTATATATGTGAATGAATTTCCTTCTCATTTAGACAGACACACTTTTCATTTAGACAGTGGTAAACAATGTACTGATACACGGGTTATAGTGATTCTATGGCTAGGGAGGCATGGCCACGGAGCTGGCTTTTTGCTGTGGCCACCATGAGAATATGCCTCTCAGAGCGGGGAGCATAACTAACCAAGAGCCTTGCTGCCTGGCTCTGAAGTCCATCACTGCCACATTTGTCCCAAGATCCAAGGCCATGCCTCCCATGTGCTGCTCTCGGTGACTGGGTGCAGCAGGGATGCTGTGGCGGGCTCGCCCATTCCTGTTGTACGTGGATTCTCCTGATGGGTGGCTTTGGTTGAAGACTCCTTGGCAGCCTGTGTGCATCTTTCCTACAAGTGCTCTTGTAGCAGTCTAGGTTCCTTCCACTGACTTGCCTTTCTTCTTCTTCTTCATTTGGGGGCAGACCTGTGTGATGGTCTAATGACTTTCCCAGCCCCCTTCCCATTTCCTCTTATAGGCATTAACCTTAATCAATTTCTACTATGTGTTTTGGTTTCTTTTTTGTCCTGGGGATTGAACCCAGTGGCCTTCTACCTCTGATCCACATCCCCAGCCCTATTTTATTTTTTTTATTTTGAAATAGGGTCTCATTAGGTTATCATGCCTGGCCTCAAACTTGCAATTCTCCTGTCTCAGCCTCCCAAGTACTTGGCTTACAGGCATGTGCCACCATACCTGGCAAATTCTACCATGCTTAACCCTGTCGTTGTGTCTGCTTTTTGTAGGACTTTGTTTCAGTCACCATTCTCAATACTGTAATCCAAAACAAATGGTCACTATACAACTTAGAGGAAGGAAGATTTATTTGCTCACAGTTCTGGAGATTTCAGGGGTTCAGTTCATATCAGGCCAGTTATATCTGTGGAGCTCGGGCATGGCAGTGGGAGGCAGAGAGAGGGAGAGAGCAAGTGCTTTCCTTTCACATCATGGAGGCTGGAAGCATGAGGGAGAGAGAGAGAGAGAGAGAGAGCGAGAGCGAGCAGGGGGAGGAGAGACCATATATAATTCCCAAGGCCACACACAAGGGACCCTTGCTTACCAACCAAGCCCTGCCTCCAACATGGCTGCCTTGTTTCCATGAGGTCTAGGGGGACATTCTAAATCAAAACCATAACAGATCCTGACTAACTCAGTTGGCTTAGAAATTACCAATATCATTTGTTGAAAGTGTGGAAATTCCTAGAGAAGTTTGATTGCTATCTGAAATTATAAATCTTGGGCTAATTCATACTTTAATAAAGGTCTGAGAGTTCCAGGAAATTATATTGTGTTTATGTACTATGTACTGAATATTTCAGTAGCTTTATTTTAATCTTTTATTCTAACTCCAGTTATATTAAATCAGAATGGTCCCCTCAATGCATCCTTGCTTTTCTCAGACTATCCCTTTATTTACACAGATTGTTAGCCTGTAATGCTCTTCCTCTTTCTTTCTACCATCTTCATCCCTTATTATCTTATTCATCCTTCAAAACTGGTTTCAAAACCAGTTTGTCTGAGAAGCCTCTGCAGGTTGTCCTCAAAGAGGTCATTTTCTTTTTGTCTTCCTGGGTTACAAAGGAATTTTATTCATTCTATCACTGATCACAGTGATGTATCTAGCATAGTTGGTAAGTGGCCATGAGATATTTGTGCTAGGAAATCTTTACAGGTGGGTTGTGTTTTATGAATGTGCAAGTCCCTCTCCTTTCAAAGAAACACATCAACGTCTAGATCACAGTACGTACTCAGTGTGTGTTGAACTGAACATCAATCACTTTCTCCATCTAGCTATT
Organism: Glis glis; assembly: GCA_004027185.1. NCBI lineage: Eukaryota > Metazoa > Chordata > Mammalia > Rodentia > Gliridae > Glis > Glis glis. Next base: position 8,459 of record PVJS01051614.1, read on the forward strand.
TAATAGGGAAGTGCTTAGAAATTCAGCAATTTAAAGCTGACCAGTGGGAATTGATTTTGCTGTTTTGCCTGTCTCTTGACCACTGAGAAATACTATTAATGATAATAATACATAATATTCTATGCCAATACTTTTTAAAAAGACAAACCATAATGATTTAAGGCCAGTCAATTGAGTCTTTTAAGTTAATTTGTATTGCTGCATCATAATTTTACAGCATAGTGAGATTTATAGTGATACATTAATATATGCACACAGCACTTGGTCCATTTTGCTCCCAACACCTCCCCCCCACATTGAGTCTTGTGTGTGTGTGTGTCTGTGTGTGTGTGTGTGTTTTATTGGAGAGAACCCAGGGGCATTTTACCTCTGAGCAATATACCCAGCCTTATTTGCTTTTTCTTTTGAAACGAGGTCTCGTAAATTGCTGAGGCTGACCTCTAACCTGCGATCCTCCCAGGTACTGGGATTACAGGTGTATGCCACTACACTCACCTCACATTGAGCCTTTGAACTATTTGAAAACATGGCTACCTTCCACAGGTACAGAGGCAGGTGACACTCATGAGTTTTCACTTGAGTTCCTTCTTTATGCTAAAGGCATGAGATTTAATGTTTGAACTTCTCTGAAATGAGAGCAGAGACCAGGATGTCTTGTCCTTTTATGCTGACATCTATATAGGGGTAAGGGTATTTTCCCCTTCCCTTCTGTAGATTCAAGTGTTTAAGTCTGCTGAAATCAACCACCAATAGACAGATTGATAGGAGAAAAGGCATATAAATTAATTTATGTGAATGGGGACACTGCAGGAAATTGAGTACCCACTAACCCAATGAGATTCAGAAACTCTCCATGGGGGGAATTGGAGGGGTAATGGATGATTGTTAGGGAAGATGAATGGGCCTGAAAGATACACAATAGCCTGAGACAAAGTTCTTGGGGCTCTAGGGGGGTGTTTGATCTTCAGTGTTTGCCAGTGTGATATGAGTTTAATCTTCCTTGGGCAATGAAATTGCAGTCCTAGAACTGAAGGGAATTGCCCTTGGCACACCCCCTCTTTAGGTAGATAAAGAAACTTCAGGAAAAAGCCTTTCCTTGCACTTCAGTGTAGGGGGGGGGAGGCACAAGGGAAGGTCAGAGAGAAGGTGATCCTTAAGGTGGTTTTTTAGGTTTTCCAATTTCTTATATAGTTCAAAGTGCTCACCATGTTAAAATATCATACTTTGGAGTATTATTTTCAGAACCCAAATATCTATTAAGTTATGATGTGAAAAGAGAGACTTATAACTGTCACCAAAGTCCTCTCGCCTCCGGTCCTTGCCTGTGTGTGTGTGGAGAAGCGCACTGGAGACCCAGAGGCAGATCAGAGCGCACACTGCGTGCCGTAGTGTCTCAGATGCTCATTTTATGACTCCTTAACAGCAGCATATGAGCATATTGGCATCCTCTTAACACATAGTAATACAAGTTCCTATAAATTGATTTGACTCTATGCAGTTGCCAGGTGTTGCTGAATTATTTAAGTTGGTGAACCTTCCAAATGATGGTGGAGTTGTGAATTTTGACGAGGAACTTTTGGTCACAAGGTGAGACAAGACTGAATAGAGGCTTCACCTATGTCCTCTTTATTCCTACAAATGTAGTTGCTCTCTTTTTGATGTATAAAATTTTATTAAAAATAACCAAATATGTTTTTAATTTTATTTTGAAGTGTTTTTTTTTTTTTTTCAGTACCGGGGATTGAACCCGGGGCATTCTATCTCTGGGCTACACCCCCAGCCCTATTTTTTATTCTTTGTTTTGAAACAGGGCCTCACTAAGTAGCTGAGGCTGGCCACGAACCCGGATCCTCCGGTCTCAGCCTCCCAAGTACTGGGATTACAAGCGTGCACCACCATGCCCAGCTTATTTTGAAGTTTTTATAATAAAACTCTACGTTCTTAGGACAATTTTCAACGTTTCATATAAGAAGTTTGGTAGCATCTGATGCGCTGTGGGTGAGGAGGCACAGCTAGTAATCCTGAGGTTCTTCTTTGGACCAGCTGTCTGTACATGTGGTATCTGTACCCTATGCAGCCATCTCCTTTAGTATATTTCATCATGATGACCCATGCAACTTTCCATGGGGCTTGCCATGAGTAGTCAGATAGTAAGTACAGCACTTGCTCCTCTGCTTTGGAATTGTATCTCTTCCTCTTGGTAGGAATCAGTCTGTGAGGTAAGTGTAGATTTCCTTTCTGTAGAGTCTTCCTGATCTAAATTCATCTCTCTAATTCCCTTCTTCTATTCAGCTTGAAGCATTTTATGAAGTATGGGGAATCAATATGTTGTAGACCACAGGGAATATAAGTTTTACCTGATTATTGAAACTTCTAGCTTTTTCCTTTTTTTATCTGAATTTAAGATTTGACACTACAAAAAGCCAGAATCATTGTTAATTTTGCTCTCTGCCTTCTTCTTAGTCTTAGAGTGATTTGATGCTACATTGGATGAACATGACTTTGTATACAATTAGAGGGTTCTCATAATACTCCACGTGTCATCTTGACATCCATGTGAAGGTATAATCTTCAAAAGTTAAAAACTTGATATATATCTCATATAACAATTAACCCCAAAAAGGATCAAGCTAGATACATAAGAGCTAAATTTATAAAACTCTTAGAAGAAAACATAGAAATAAATCCTTATGTACTTAGATTTGGGCAATGGATTCTTAGATCGGACACCAAAAACATAAGCAACAAAACAAAAAAAAAATAGATAAGTTGAACTTCATCAAAATTAAAAACTTCCATGCATCAAAGAACATTATCAAAAAAGTGAAGAGAAAACCCACAGAATGGGGGGAAATTGTGGCAAATTATTTACCTGATAAGGGTTTAACATCCTGAATATATTATAACTTTCAAAATTCAACAATGCAAAGAAAAACAACTCAATTAAAATATGGGCAAAAGCATGAATAGATATTTCTCCAAAGAATATATACAAGTAGGCAATAAGTACATGAAAAGATGCTCAACCGATGGATGGCGTCTAGAGAAAGGTGTGTGTGTGGGAAGGGAGAATTAGTTAAGGGAACACTTCCACTGATATTATGTACATATGTGAAATTACCAATGCCAATCTCAATATCTTGTATGGGGGAGGGGAGGGAGTGGGAAGGGAGCCAGGGGGAAGCTCCCCAAGTGCTGTGCACATGTATGTCACTATCACTCTGAACTTCATTATGATATGAGATTACAATGCACCAATAAAAGTACGTTAAAAAAAGAAAAGAAAATATGCTCAACATCACTCATCATTAGGAAAATGCAAATCAAAACCATATGGAAAGACTCATTTATACCTACTAGGATGACTCTAACTTTAAAAAATAGGAAATGGCAAATGTTGATAATCATGGGCTTCTGAGAAGCATTTGATGCTTCTTCAAGAAGCTAACCATAGGCCAGGCGTGGTGGCACACGCTTGTAATCCCAGTACTTTGGGAGGCAGAGACTGGAGGATCCGGGTTCACGGCCAGCCTCAGCTCTCTCTCTCACTCTCTCCATGTCTCTCTCTCTCTCTCTACCTAGTGAGGCCCTCTGCAACTTCGTGAGACCTGGTTTCAAAATAAAGTATAAAAAAATAGGGCCGGGGGTGTAGCACGGAGGTAGAACACCCCTGGGTTCAATCCCCAGTACCACAAAAAAAAAAAGAAGCTAACCATAGGCTTAAGCTGTAGCCCAGTGGTAGAGCACTTGCCTAGCATGCATGAGGCCCTTGGTTTTATCCCTAGCATGGCAGAAGGAAGGGAGGGAGGGAGGGAGGGAGGGAGGAAGGAAGGAAGGAAGGAAGGAAGGAAGGAAACCTAATCATCATTAAGAAACCCACATATTCTACCAATATGTAGAATATATTCTACTAATACATAGGTATATATTCTACCAATATATGCCAAAAGAATTGAAAGCAGGAACTCAGATACTTGTATGTTCAAGTTCATGACTATTCACAATAGCCAAAATGTGAAAACAACTCAACTGTCTATCAGTAGATACCGGGATAAACCAAATATGATATGTATATGCAATGGAATATTATTCGGCTATAAAAAGGAATGAAGTTCTGATACATGCTACAACATGGATGAATCTTAAATATATTATGCTAAGTGAAATAAGGCAAATTTACAGGTGCAGTGGCATGTGCCTATAATCCTATCAACTTGGGAAGCTGAGGCGGGAGGATTAAGCCCAGCCTGAGAAATACAGCAAGACCTTACTAAAAAAAAAAGTTGGTGATAGGATCTACTGATACTTTCAAATAACTGCTCAATGTTTAGGTAACTTCTTTGATTAGGTCTAAAGCTTCATGACTTCATATCATACCTTTCTTCAGAGAAATGTGAAATCTTCGACTTATTTCTGTTTCAATTTGTCTCATAATCTGAACCTTTGGGGAAAATGAGGAAGGTGATAGAAGTGGGAGAAACGGTAAGAAAGAGCCACTATCTAAATTTTTATCTGCTGGCGTGGTGATAGACCAACACATTCAGAAAGTTTCCAGGATGCAACAAACCTGTGTTTATGACTTGTAATAACACTCTTGCTGGAAACAAGACATTTTTTATGCGTTCAGGTCTGTATGATCACATAAAGCCCTCACAAATATAAAGTGGTGCACTGGAGCTAATGCGCGCGCGCACACACACACACACACAACAGGCATACTGCAATGCCAGAGAGTCTCACCAGCTTGTTCTGGAATAGCCTCTGAAAGGGGTGTAATGAGGGCCTGAGGAAAGAAAGGGGAGAGATGAGCTTGGCAGGATGAAGTATTTACAATGTTAGAAACTGGGTGAGAGCCGGGCATGGTGGCGCACGCTTGTAATCCTAGTACTTGGGAGGCTGAGACAGGAAGATCCGGGTTTGCGGCCAGCCTCAGCTACTTAGTGAGGCCCTCCGCAACTTCGTGAGACCCTCCACAACTTAGACCCTGTTTTAAAATAAAGAACAAAAAATAGATCTGGGGGTGTAGCTCGGAGGTAGAATGCCCCTGGGTTCAATCCCCAGTACCACACACACACACACACACACACACACACACACAAAGAAACTGGGTGAGGATTAACAGAGGAGGGTGACTTTGATTAGTGCTAGGGTAAGCATAAAACAACAGGTAAAGAAAGATAAACAAGCCACACTGTAATTACTGTGTAATTACTGTGTGCACACTTGTAATCCTGTGTAATTACTGTGTATACACTGAGACAGGAGGATAGCAGGTTCAAGGTCAGCCTCAGCAACTTAACGAGACCTCATTTCAAAATAAAATATAAAAACAGAACCAGGTGTGGTGGTGCAAGCCTGTAATCCCAGTACTTGGGAGGCTGAGACAGGAGGATCACAGGTTTGTGGCCAACCTCAGCAACTTAGTGAGGCCCTCTGCAACTTAGTGAGACCCTGTTT
>PVJS01051615.1:0-13914 GCA_004027185.1 Glis glis
AGCGTTGTAAGGGGGGGAGCATTGTAGGAGGGTGGGGCTTATGCCCAGAGAGTTCGGGATTGGCTGAGAAGACAAGGGCGGGTCGGAGTCATGTGGGGGGAGGGGGAAAACAGCCGAATCTTTGACTCCCCACTGTGCCCCTCCTGTTGTAGCCTCAGGAGGCCTCACTGAAGAGCTGCTCCGGAGCCTCGGCTCCCCGAACCGTGCCCCTGATTCACACCGGATTCCGGAAGTCCCCAAACCTCTTAGACTCTGGACCTGAGCTTGTGGGTTGGGGGGGAGGAGGGGTCGTCCGACCCGAGGCCTACCCTGGCACACGTATTTCCGCCACCTATGGATATACGCATGTCCCAGGCCAACGTGTTGCAGAGTCCGGGTCCCTGCCCCTCGTGCGCCCACAGGCTCCCCTGACTGACTTAAGGGGGCGACCGGCCAGTCCCACCCTCAGGGTGTGCATGCGCGCGTGGAAACTCAGACCCAGGCACGTAGGCCAGCTGTACGGTCTTGAGTATGTCGCCAGCTGTGACTCGACTATCGCCCTCCGGTGCCACGGAGCACGCACACGCCGAGAGCCCCGCCCGTGCACACTCGAGTTAGTGTAGTCTCCGTATGAGCACAGGGGTGCTTCGTAACCCAGGGGAAGGGTGGGGGGCAGATTTGTAAGCGTGCTCAGTGGGGGCAGGATCGTGTTGCAACTAGGGAACCGGAGTTGAGCTGTTCCCCTAGATAAAACCCTTTGGAAAGGAAACCAAAAAAAGCTAAAACAATGTAAAAAAATAAAAAATCTAATGAACTGAAACTGAACCGCATTCCCGGGCGCATCTGCGCGCGGCGGAGTTGGTTTTCTGTACAAACGCTGCGCCCTACACCCCCAGGCTCTGCTAGAGCTCTGTCGCTTAGTCTCTCTCTCTCTCTCTTTTTTTTTTTTTGCATTTGCACGGGATTGTGGGAGGAAGCGGAGCGCAGCCAGACACCCCGCCGCCCGCCCCCCTTCCCCTCCCCCCTCCCCAGCCGCCTTGTGCAAAGATGGCTGCACCGTGAGCGCAGAGGAGGAGGAGGCGGCGGCGGCGGCGGCGAGAGAGCGAGCACCCAGCGCCTGCACCCACCCCGGGGCCGCCCGGGACGCCCCCTCCTGAGCGCGCTACCCCCCTTCTCTCTTGCAAGCGCCGGGGCAAAGGCGGAGACAGCGGGGTCCCTCCTCCCCCCTTTCCCTCCTCCAGGGGGAACCCCCCTTCCCCCCTTCTTGGCTCAGCGGCTGCACCCCCCTCCCTTGCCCGCCCCTCCGTCCCTGCCCCCTCCCTCCCCCGCCCGGGGCCTTCCCGGGCCTTCGGCGGCTGCAAAGAAAAAGAGAGAGAGAAAAGGGGGGAAAAGCAGCGGAGGGAGCGGCGGCGGAGGAGAGCGCGCGCGCACCCCCTCCTTTCCCCCTCCCTCCCCCTCCCCCCAATTTCCACCGCGGCCAATTCATGGACAGGAACTACCCCAGCGCCGGCTTCGGGGACCCGCTCGGCGCCGGGGCGGGATGGAGTTACGAGAGGTCAGCGAAAGCTAGGTAAGGAGCTGAGGGTGGCCTGGAGAAAGGGGCCAAGGGGTGGGGGCCGGGCTGGGCCCGCCCGGCGACGCGTGCATTGCAAACTCCCCTCCGGCTTGCAAGGGAGCGGCCTTCTTCGGTTTGTAACAACGCCGCCGCCCCAGTTTGCAAATTGCAAACTCCGCTAAAGCCAGCTCCGGCTTGCAAAGAGAGAAATGCAGCGGGAAAATAGGGGTGCAAAATAATTTCGGACGGGAAGGCCTTGGGAAGATGGGAGGGACTGGCGAAACAGGGCCTGGGTTTCCCTCCATCCTTGGATTCCCGGCTTGCTGACCCCTCCCCCCTGCGTCCCTGGCTCTGCTCTTGCAAAGGTGGAAGGAAAGCAGAATCAAAACGCAGGCCTGGGGGGCGCTCACCCCCCTCCCAGGTCCTATTGTTCCGGAATTGCGCGAGGCTGGGCCACTCGCCCCCCCCCCGAAATTCCGCGCGCAGAGTGGGCACGGGGCCCCGCCCCCTTTCTTAAGATAGGGTTCTGTGTGTGTAAGGGGGGGGTCTGGCATCTGGGACACGCCCCCTTTAACTCCCCACCTCCAAAGGCAGACAATCCTAGTTGATGGCGTGGAGAGAGTGTTTGCCCTCCTGAGTCTCTTGGCCGTTGCGAGTCGGACGCTTGCCGGGTGTGTGTGTTTGTGTGTGTGAATGTGGGTCCTGTAAGTGCGTGAATCCAAGCGTGTGCACCTTGAATCTGCCCCTTTCTTGCTGCTTATCAGTGTCGCACCCTCACTCTTCACCTGCCCCTGAACCCCTCCTCCCACACCTGGCTTTCCCAGCGTGTCAGGATTTCTCATGTGGGACTCCTCCTTCTGTACCTTTTCTTCCCCATCGGTGAGTTGAATACCCATTTGCGCACATACCTGGCTTTGTATGGGCCCATGCATTTGAACCTGAACCCCTGGGGATGGACCGTATTCATGTTCGCACTTGTACCTGGTACTTTCCCCCGGTCCTAATCCCTCCACACCCCTACCCCTGCCGTTTGGAGAACAATCTACCTCCTGCTCTCTACTTGGTTTGCATCACTACATGAAGTTCAGGGCCTCTACCATTCCAGTGGGGGTGCTGATGTGCTCCTCAGAGGTTGGTCCCATGGTCTGTGTCACCGCTGCCCCTAGGAGGGGGGGAGCTGGGTCGGAGGACCACGCCTTCCCATTTTCAACTCTGGACCCTTTCTCTGACTTGCACCCTCTCCTGTGTGTTTGTCTCTGTGTGCATGCCTGTGTTTGTAACTGCAAAACTATTTGGGCTCTACTTACTGGGGCTCTGGAGTGGAGGCCATTTCTATGGCTCTTTAGTTAGGTTGTCTTCTCCCCTTTAGAGCTCAAGGTTCCTTGGGGTAACCCCGTAGTCACTGGAAGGTTATCATCCAACTCCCCGGGGATTTCCTAGATTCCTTCCCAGAGGGCAGCTTGGGAGGACACTCTGACACGTCCCCTTTGCCCCCAGCTTGGTCTATGGCAGCTCCAGGACCTCGCACCCCGAGACGGACATCTTGCACCGCCAGGCCTATGCGGCCCCCCACCCACTGCAAAGCTATGCCACCAACCACCACCCGGCAGGTACGGCCCCCGTCCCGCCCGGCTTGGCCTGGCCCTCCCTCGGAGATAGCTGGTTGGCTGCTGAAAGTTCCGCCCCTCCTAATTGGCCGTGCCCTGTGTCTTGGCCATCCCCTTGCTGTCTCTCCTCTGATTGGTTGCCTCTGAGGCTGCTGGTTTCTGCTTAATTTCACGCCGGATTCGTCCGCCTGCTCCATGGCCCCGCCCCTTTTGCTCCAATTGGACCTGTCCCATCAGCCCCCAAATCCCACCTTCTCTTCGAGGCTTTTCCGCCTCTCTCCAGTCCACCACAAGCTTTTCCCTCTGGTTCACCCCATCCTCCTGCCTCCTTTGCCCTCAGATTTCTTTCTTCCTGATTGGCTCCAAATCTTTGCCCTACTCTTTTTTTTCTTCGATTTGCCCATTACCTTATTTTGCCCCTATGGCCTTTTCTCCCACGCTTCTGATTGGTTCCCTTCCTTTGATTCTAACCCCCCCCCCCCAGTACCAGCATCGAGATTGTGCTGTCCAGTTTAACCCCTGACCATCCTGGTTGGCTCCTTCTCTATCTTCCCCCTCATCTTTTTTCTGGATCCTCCCACCCTTTTGATTTCTTCTGGGGCCCTTCTGAAATCACAGTGGTCCCATGCTTTCTCCTTTCTTGCTGAAATTGCCACAGTTCTCTGTCCTTTGCCCTTACTGAGGACTCTGTCCTTTATTCCCACCTCCTTTCCTTCCAGATTTTTCTACTTTTTTTGGTGGGTCTGGGGATTGAATCCAGGGCCATTCTCCCTCCAAGTTACACCTCTGGCCCTATTTTATTTTTTATTTTTTATTTTGAAACAGGATCTCACTAGATTGCTGAGAGTCCCTCTAGGTTGCTGAGAGTCTCACTAGGTTGCTGAGGCTGGCCTCAAACCTGTGCTCCTCCTGTCTCAGCCTCCCAAGTACTGGGATTACAGGCGTGTGCCCCTGCACCTGCCCAGATTTTTCTGTTCTTTGAACCACCATTTCCTATGTGGGCTCCCTGCTCTTATGCTTGGATCCTGTGCCATCCTGCTTTACCGTGTCACCTTTTTCCCTTCCCTCCCCTCAGCCCAGGCACTGCTTGGTCCTGCCCATTTTCTCCTCTTTGGATCTGCCCCTGTCTGTCTACCCCGCCCCTTTCCCTGACTCCACTTGGTTTGGCCTCTTCCCTTTCTCTCTCAACTCTGCCCTGCCCCCCACCTGGCTGACTCTGCTCTCTGTCTCTGGCCAGGCCTCTCTGGACTCTTCGACACTGGCCTCCACCACGCGGGCTCAGCAGGGCCCGACGCCTCCGTCATGAACCTCATCTCGGCCCTGGAGTCCCGGGGCCCCCAGCCTGGCCCCTCTGCCTCCTCTCTCCTCTCCCAGTTCCGTAGTCCTTCCTGGCAAACAGGTAAGCCCAGTGCTAGCCCTGGAGGGCTAGGGTGGGGCTGGCTTGTGGTCGGCTCTGACCTATGGTCTTCTCCATCATCCCCAGCCATGCACACACCAGGCCCCACGGAGCTCTTCATCTCGGGCGCCCTACCGGCTTCCAGCACCTTTCCATCCTCCTCTGCCCTATCGGCCTACCAGCACCCGGCTTCCTTCGGCAGCCGCCCCTTCCCAGTACCCTCATCACTCAGCCTCCAGGATCCTCCATTCAGTCCTCCTGCTAATGGGCTCCTGTCCCCGCATGATGTACTGCACCTGAAGCCCTCGCAAGCACCCACGGTGCCCTCCTCATTGGGCTTTGAGCGCCTAGCAGGGGGTGGTGTCCTAGGGCCTGCTGGCCTGGGTCCAGCCCAGACTCCCCCTTACCGTCCTGGCCCCCCAGATCCACCTCCACCTCCCCGCCACCTCCCAACCCAGTTCAATCTACTGGCTTCCTCTTCTGCTGCTGCTGCTGCCGCCGAACAATCCTCCCCCCAGCTCTACAACTTCTCAGGGGCTGCCCCAGGCCCACCACCCCCGGAGCGGGCCCTGCCCCGCCAGGACACCGTCATCAAGCACTACCAGCGGCCAGCCAGCGCGCAGCCCCCTCCACCTCCCCCACCAGCCCACGCCCTCCAGCACTATCTGAGCTGTGGAGGCAGCTACCCCTCCATGGGCCATCGGGCCAACTTGGCCTGCAGCCCCCTGGGTGGTGGGGAACCCTCTCCAGGTGCTGGTGAACCCAGCAAGGCTGGTCCTGGGGGAGCCACGGCAGGGGCATCAGGCAGGGCCACAGGCCCTGAGGCGGCTGGGGGAGGTGGGGCGGGGGGTGGTGGTGGAGGTTACCGCCCCATCATTCAGTCGCCTGGTTACAAGACGGGCAAAGGTGGTTATGGAGCAGCTGCTGGGGGTGCCACCAGGCCCCCACCACCTCGCTCCACTGCCACGCCTAAATGCCAGAGCCTCGGTGGGCCAGCAGCAGCCTATGCCACTGGGAAGGCCTCTGGGGCTGGTGGAGCTGGGGGCCAGGCCTATTCCCCGGGTCAGCCCCAAGGGCTTCTAGGACCCCAGGCCTATGGGCAGGGCTTTGGAGGGGGTCAAGCACAGGACTTGAGCAAAGGCCCTGGCTACTCAGGGGGTCCCCCACAGCCCCCAAGTGGCCCCCCACCTCCTGGCCTAGCCACATGTCAAAGCTATTCTCCAGATCAGCTGCAGGGACAGCTATATGGGGTCCAGGGTGAGCCATACCCTGGGCCAGCTGCCCACTCCCAGGGGCTGCCCACGGCCAGCCCCTCACTCAGCTATAGTACTGGCCATTCCCCAGCGCTCTCGGGCCATGGAGGTGGCTGGGGACCCAGCTCCCTGGGAGGCGGTGGGGAGGCCAGCCCATCTCACATCATCCGCCCTCTCCAGTCTCCACCTGCCACTGGCCGCCCGCCTGGAGTAGGCTCTCCAGGAGCCCCTGGCAAATACCTGAGTTCAGTCTTGGCCTCAGCTCCATTCCTGGCGCCCCCTGGAGCCAGCAGCTACACAGCTGGAGCTGGTGGCTACAAGGGCAAGGGGGATGGCTCTGAGCTGCTAACGGGTCCTGGAGGTCCCCCGGCTGAGCGCACAGAGGACGAGGAATTCCTTATTCAGCACCTCCTGCAGGCGCCCAGCCCCCCTCGGACCTCAGGGGCAGATGGCTTAGTGGGCGAGGACGGGGCGACAGATGCTTCCAAGGGACTTGGGGGAAGTGGCGGGGCCGGGGGACCGCCAGGCACCCCCTACGAGTTGGCCAAGGAAGACCCCCAGAGGTACCACCTGCAGAGTGTCATCCGTACCAGTGCCAGCCTGGATGAAGGTGCCACGGCGGCCCTTGAGCTGGGCCTGGGGAGGCTAAAGGAGAAGAAGAAAGGGCCAGAACGGGGTGGCGAGACCCCCGAGGGACTGGCCACCTCAGTCGTCCACTACGGGGCAGGTGCCAAGGAGTTGGGGGCGTTCTTGCAGAAGAGTCCGCCACCCCCACCTCCCTCAGGCCAGCCTGCCCAACCCACCCCCCATGGCCTCCTCCTGGAGGCTGGAGGCCCTGACCTCCCACTGGTGCTGCCTCCCCCTCCCCCCCAGCTGCTCCCCTCAGTCCTCAGCCATGCCCCCAGCCCCTCTCCCAGTGCCCCCAAAGTCGGCGTCCACCTCCTTGAGCCAGCCACCCGTGATGGGGCGCCTCAGCCGCCTCCACCACCACCCCCGCCTCCGCCACCCATGCCCCTCCAGTTAGAGGCCCACCTCCGTGGCCATGGTCTGGAACCCGCGGCTCCCAGCCCCCGGCTGCGACCAGAGGAGGGCCTGGAGCCTCCAGGTGCCATGCAGGAATTGCTTGGGGCTCTGGAGCCACTGCCTCCAGGGCCTGGTGACACCGGTGTGGGCCCACCTAACTCAGAGGGCAAGGATCCCGCTGGGGCCTATCGAAGCCCCAGCCCACAAGGCACTAAGGCCCCACGCTTCGTGCCGCTCACCTCCATCTGCTTCCCCGACTCCTTGCTTCAGGATGAGGAGCGCAGCTTCTTCCCCACGATGGAGGAGATGTTTGGTGGAGGGGCAGCAGATGACTATGGCAAGGCTGGGCCACCTGAGGATGAGGGGGATCCCAAGGCTGGCACTGGCCCACCTCCTGGGCCCCCTGCCTATGACCCTTATGGGCCTTACTGCCCTGGCCGGGCATCTGGAGCCGGTCCTGACACACCGGGCCTGGGCCTGGACCCCAACAAGCCCCCCGAGCTGCCCTCCACGGTAAATGCCGAGCCACTGGGCCTGATCCAGAGCGGTCCACACCAGGCAGCGCCCCCGCCCCCGCCTCCCCCACCACCACCTCCACCACCTGCCTCCGAGCCCAAGGGTGGCCTCACCTCGCCCATCTTCTGCTCAACCAAGCCAAAGAAGCTGCTCAAGACATCCTCCTTCCACCTGCTGCGGCGCCGTGACCCACCCTTCCAGACCCCCAAGAAGCTGTATGCCCAGGAGTACGAGTTCGAGGCAGATGAGGACAAGGCTGATGTGCCCGCAGATATCCGCCTCAACCCCCGGCGCCTGCCTGACCTGGTGTCCAGCTGCCGCTCACGGCCAGCTCTCTCACCCTTGGGTGACATCGACTTCTGCCCACCCAACCCTGGCCCTGATGGGCCCCGGCGCCGAGGCCGCAAGCCCACTAAGGCGAAGCGTGATGGCCCTCCCCGACCCCGGGGAAGACCCCGGATCCGCCCACTGGAGGCCCCCACCACCACTGGGCCAGCTTCAGCCTCCATGCCCACTGATGGGGCCAAGAAGCCCAGGGGCCGAGGCAGGGGAAGGGGCAGGAAGGCAGAAGAGGCAGGGGGCACACGATTGGAACCCCTGAAGCCACTTAAGGTAAGGAGGGGGTTTGAGTCATGGGGGGCCTGGGGCTGGGATGCCTTAGTCTTAGCTTGGAAAGGACTGAGGTTGAGGGTCACATTATTGATTTTGGGCATGGGGGGGGTTATGATTTATCTTCCTAAAATCTGTGAGGAGGCCAATCTGGGGGTTGGAGTGCCAGGATTTCCCCAAGGAGAAATCTGATGATTGAAACATGAAGTCTAGCAGGAGGCAGGTGATTAGGGTTTGGGTTCTTTTTTTTCGTGTGTGTGTGTGTGTGTGTGTGTGTGTGTGTGTGTGTTACCAGAGATTGAACCCAGGGGCATTCTACCTCTGAGCTATATCCCCAGCCTTATTTTTTATTCTTTATTTTGAAATAAGGTCTCACTAAGTTGTGGAGGGCCTCAGTAAGTAGCTGAGGCTGGCCGCAAACCTAGGGCTTGGGTTCTTAAAGATGAACAAGCCAGGATTCTACATTCCTGGCTTTTAGGGGAAAAGAGTCTGGGGGCCTGAACTGCTCAGTAAGCAAAGAGGTTAGTGAGTCTTCTGAGGAAGGAACTGAAAAGCCCTGTCCTGCTTCCAGAAGAGTCATAGGGTTGAATTCTAGAGCTCCACAAGCAGAGTCTGGAATTTGGATTTTTGGGTTTTAAGTGAGGGTGAAGTGGGACTGGGTTCTGGACTCCTGGGTCTGAGGGAGGCCGACTGAGCCTGGACTACACTATGAGGTATAAGGGAGGAGGGCTGGGACATGGACTCCTTGGGTCTGAGGAAGGAAGACTGGGTCTGGACTCTGGGTCTAAGGGAGGAGAGTTGGGGCCCTGACTCCTGACTGCTTCCTTGTCTAGATCAAGTTGTCTGTGCCCAAGGCTGGTGAGGGGCTGGGAGCCTCATCTGGTGATGCCATGTCGGGCGCTGACCACAATAGCCTGGACTCGAGCCTGACGCGGGAGAAGATCGAGGCCAAGATCAAGGAGGTTGAGGAGAAGCAGCCCGAGATGAAGTCAGGCTTCATGGCCTCCTTCCTGGACTTCCTCAAATCAGGCAAGCGCCACCCGCCGCTCTACCAGGCTGGCCTGACGCCGCCACTCAGTCCCCCCAAGAGCGTGCCACCTTCCGTGCCAGCCCGGGGCCTGCAGACCCAGCCGCCCACAGCACCCAGCGTGCCGCATCCCCCGCCTGCTGGTGCCTTTGGGTTGGGCGGTGCGCTGGAGGCGGCGGAGAGCGAGGGGCTGGGGCTCGGCTGCCCTTCACCCTGCAAGCGGCTGGACGAGGAGCTGAAGCGGAACCTCGAGACGCTGCCCTCCTTTTCCTCGGACGAGGAAGACTCTGTGGCCAAGAACCGGGACCTCCAGGAGAGCATCTCGTCAGCCATTTCTGCCCTTGATGACCCACCCCTCGCTGGGCCTAAGGACACTTCCACCCCAGAGGGGCCACCGTTGGCTACTGCAGCTGCAGTCCCAGGGCCACCCCCTCTCCCCGGGCTCCCCAGTGCCAACAGCAATGGCACACCTGGTGAGCTCCAAGAAGGTAGCCTCGGGTGGGGAATGGGTTGTAGATACAGTTGTGCAGGTTACACATCTTTTAAGGGGTTCTGGTCAAGTTGTACATGACGTAAGCATGCGTATGTGCAAAGGTAATTTCACAAATGTTTCAGGAGGAAGCATTTTTTTCTAATGTACTCAGAGGTGCTGAGTGGACTAGCAGGGGTGCCAAGCTGGACCCTGGAGGATGCTGGGTCAGGGCAGGTTGTAAGTGATAGGTTAGGTGATATTTCAGAGGTTTGAAACTTGTGGGGGATGTGGGGCCTTAGAGGGTCTCTAAGGAATCAGTGATTGGCAGTAAGGGGCAGGAAGGTGGTGGTACATGCGTGTAATTCCAGTACATGGAAGGCTGAGACAGGAGAACCAAAATTTTGAGGCCGGCCTTAGCAAGTGCTTGCTTAAAAAGTAAAAAGGGCTAGGGCTGTAGCTCAGAGGTAGAATGCCCCTGAGTTCAATCCCCAGTACCCAGAAAAAAAAAGAAAAAGAAAAAAGAAAGTGTTTGTGACAGAGACTTGGGGAGAGTGATGGGTTTTGCAGCAGGTGGTAGCGAAAGGCCAGGAGTGTGTGTTGAGACAGGCTTTGGGCAGAATATAAGGGCCATCAATGGGAACGGAGGCATTGGAGGAGGATATTTGGGGGTAATTAAAGAGGGTCTTGAAGCCAGGCACAGTGGCTTATACCTATAATCTCAGTACTTGGGAGGCTGAAACAGGAGGATCACATGTTCGAGGACAGCCTCAGCAATGTAGCAAGATTCTCAATAACCTAGAGAGACTCTGTTTCAAAGCAAAAAATAAAAAAGGACAGGGGGGGTGTAGCTCAGAGGTAGAATGCCCCTTGGTTCAATCCCTAGTACCACACACACCAGAAGGGGTTTGAGGGCTCAGAAGCATCCTAGGGAATGAGATCTTTGGAGGGTCAAGAAAGGCAGAAAGTGGAGTGGTGGGGTGAGGCTAGACATGAGGTATCTAGGGAAAGAAATGGGAAGTGCTGGAGAGTTCTAAGCAGAGAGAGAATTTCAGCTGTGGCAGCCAGGCGTGGTGGCACACGCTTGTAATCCCAGTACTTGGGAGGCTTGAGACAGGAGGATTGCAGGTTTGCGACGAGCCTCAGCTACTTAGGGAGGCCATGTGCAAGTTAGTGAGACCCTATTTCAAAAATAAAGAATAAAATAGGTCTGGGGGTATAGCTCGGAGGTAGAATGCTCCTGGGTTCCATCCCCAGTACCATAAAAAAAAAAACTTCAGCTGTGGCAGGAAAGAATGTCAAGGGTGGGAGAGCCTTGGAAGGACTGGGAAGGTCACGGCTGATGACACAGGGTTGGAGAAGTAGCAAGTTTTATGGAGTTAGATGAGGATATCCAAACACCTTTGGGACTCAAAAGGGGCATCCAGATGGGAGTGGGCTGGGTGTGATGGTACATGCCTGTAATCTTAGTACCTGGGAGGCTGAGACAGGTTTGAGGCAAGTCTCAGCAATTTAGCAAGATCCTGTTTCAGAGTAAAATATAAAGGGTTGGGGGTATAGCTCAGTGGTAGAGCACCCCTGAGTTCAATCCACAGTACCACACACACACAAAGTCAGACACAGTGGCACAGGCTTATAATCTCAGTACTTGGGAGGCTGAGATAGAATAGCAAGTTCAGGGCCAGATTCAGCAATTTAGCAAAAACCTGTTTTGAAATAAAAGTTCAATAAAAAGTACTGGCAGTGTAGCTCCAAAGTAGAATGTCGCTGGGTTCAGTCCCCAGGACAGAAACAGAAAAAAGAAGGAAATTGGCAGAAGAGGGCCTGCAGTGACAGTCTCCAGACTGGGGAACATGCATGGTGAAGTATAAGACCCTCAAGGGGGAAAAGAAGTAGAGGCACAGAGTGGATGGCTTAGGAGTTGGGGGGACATTCGAGGAGTTCAGAGCCAGAAAAGGGCTTTAAGGGCTTACAAAGGGATGATTCAGAACTGAAAAGGGCATTAGAGCCGGGCGTGGTGGCACACGCTTGTAATCCCAGTACTTGGGAGGCGGAGACCGGAGAATCCGGGTTCATGGCCAGCCTCAGCTACTTAGTGAGGCCCTCTGCAACTTGGTGAGACCCGGTTTCAAAATAAAGTATAAAAATAGGGCCAGGGGTGTAGCGCAGAGGTAGAACGCCCCTGGCTTCAATCCCTGGTACCGCAAAAAAAAAAAAAAAATAGGGCCATGGTGTAGCTCGGAGGTAAAACGCCCCTGGGTTCCATCCCTGGTACCGCAAAAAAAAGGGGGGGGGGCATTAGGTTAGGGGTAGGAGATAAGTTTCAGGAGCTGGGAAAGGGACCCCTGTGGGACTTTGATATAGCACAGGCAGGGGTATTTAAGGACAAGAGAGGTGCCAGGGATGAGTGGCATCCAGACCTAAAGTCCCTCTCTCCCTCAGAGCCCCCGCTGCTGGAGGAGAAACCCCCACCCTCCCCGCCTCCTGCACCCACACCTCAGCCGCAGCCTCCGCCACCTCCCCCGCCGCCGCCACCTCCTGCACCAGCCCTGCCCTCGCCACCCCCACTGGTGGCCCCCGTGGCCAGCTCACCACCTCCAGCACAACCGCCAACTCCAGCAGCCGTGCCCTCGCCACCACCGCCACCCCCTCCAGCTGCTGCCCCACCCGTTGCCCCTCCTGAGGAGCCCGCTGCTGCCCCGTCCCCAGAGGACTCTGAGCCGCCTGATGCCCGGCCCCTGCACCTGGCCAAGAAGCAGGAGACTGCGGCTGTGTGCGGGGAGACAGATGAGGAGGCCGGTGAGAGCGGTGGCGAGGGCATCTTTCGGGAGCGAGACGAGTTTGTCATCCGTGCTGAGGACATCCCATCTCTCAAGGTGAGTCCTGGCCTTGCCACAAAACTGGGCCTAATGGATTCGGTCCTTCAAATGTTTGTTGAGCACCTGCTGAATGACAGGCCTGTGTTGGGGACAGCAGGTATAGTGATGGCTTTGAGGGATTTGCCAGAGGCCCCCTCAACTCCATGATCTCCAGAGAGGCTGCCAGTTGGGATAGCATGCTATTACAGTGGACATGGGGGTCTCAGAGTGTCCCTCTGGATGTGGATGTGTTACCTGTAAATAAGGAAAAAGGACTGTTAGTGTTCATCACACATAGTCTACTGTGGGTGCTAAGGGTCCAGATGCTGCCACAGTTTTATGGACTTTATCTTATTTTATTTTATTTTTGGTACTGGGAATTGAACCCTAAATCGTTCTGCTTCTGAGCTACACTCCCAGCCCTTTTTATTTTTGAAACAAAGTCTCACTAAGTTACTGAGGGTGTCCTCAAACCTGCAGTCTTCCCATCTCAGCCTCTCAAAGACTGGGATTACAGGTGTGTGCCACTGTGCCTGGCTGATGAAAATAGTTAGATGTGGTGGGAAGTTCTTTTTTTCTTTGGTTCTAGTGATTGAATCCAGGAGCATTTTACCACTGAGCTATACGCCCAGCCCTTTTTATTTTGTAGTTTGAAAAAGGGTCTTGCTAAATTTCTGAATCTTGCTACATTGCTGAGGCAGGCCTTGAACCTGAGATTCTCCTGTCTCAGCCTCTCTAGTACTGGGATTACAGGCCTGTGCCATCATGCCCGGCTTTAGAGACCTTTTAAATGGACCAAGCCAAGAGGGTCTACTTTGTGATTTAGGCTGTAATGGTGGAAATTTGAGGAATTGACAGGGCACTTATAACACGTACATAACCATAAGTTTAATAGCTAATAGTTTGGGAATGGTCATGGTTTGGCCATATCTGAGCTGCCTAGACTAGCCCATTCTCTACTTCTAGTTGGTCTTCAGCAGGCATTGGCAAACTCTAGCCCTTGTGCCTAATCCAACACACTGTCTATTCTGTCTATTTTTGTAAATAAAGGGTTTTTTTTGTGGCACTGGGGATTGAACCCAGGGGCATTCTACCTCCTAGCTACACCTCCAGCCCTATTTTATTTTTATTTGAAAACAGGGTCTCAAGCCGGGCGTGGTGGCGCATGCTTGTAATCCCAGTACTTTGGGAGGCGGAGACCGGAGGATCCGGGTTCGCCGCCAGCCTCAGCCCTCTCTCTCTCTCTTTCTCTCTCTCTCTCTCTCTACTTAGTGAGGCCCTCCGCAACTTCGTGAGACCCGGTTTCAAAATAAAGTATAAAAAAAATAGGGCTCGTGGTGTAGCACGGAGGTAGAAAGCCCCTGGGTTCAATCCCCGGTACCGCAAAAAAAAAACAACAAAACAGGGTCTCACTAGGTTGATGAGTCTCACTACTTTCTGAGACTGTCCTCGAACCTCCAATCCTCCTGTTTCAGCCTCCCAAGTACAGGGATTACAGGTGTGCGCTGCCACGTCTGGCTCTTTTTGTGTGTGTGGTATTGGGGATTGAACGGGGCATTCTACCTCCGAGCTACACCCCCAGCTCTAATTTTTTTTTTTTTTTTGCGGTACCGGGGATTGAA
>PVJS01051616.1:0-13913 GCA_004027185.1 Glis glis
TGAGACCCTGTTTCAAAATAAAGTATAAAAAATAGGGCCGGGGGTGTAGCTCGGAGGTAGAACGCCCCTGGGTTCAATCCCCGGTACCGCAAAAAAAAAAGTCAAAATTGAGATTTCTAGCCCAGCGTGGTGGCACATGCTTGTAATCCCAGTAAGTGGGAGGCTGAGACAGGAGGATCACAGGTTTGCAGCCAGCCTCAGCTACTTAGTGAGGCCCTCCGCAACTTAATGAGACCCTGTTTCAAAATAAAGAACAAAAAATAGGGCTGGGGGTGTAGCTCAGAGGTAAAATACCCCTGGGTTCAATCCCCAGTACCCACCCCCACACACAAAAAGTGCAGGATGAATTTTCTTGATCCTTTTTTCTTCCTTACTCCCTCAGAATGAAGTCACATTACTACGCAATGAGGTGGCTCAGTTGAAACAGCTACTATTAGCTCATAAAGACTGCCCCGTCACTGCACTACAGAAAAAGACTCAAGGCTATTTAGGTGAGTAGCTCACAACCTAAGCAAAATCTATTGGTAAAATGCCTGTCCTGAGTGTCTCAGCTGTTTATAACCCCATTTTGAATGTGCTGGCAACTCTTCAGAGTAATATGAGGAGCCCTTGTGGAACAACCAGTCCTACAAAAACGTTTTGACAAATTACCCTAATTAGCTGGGCATGGTGGCACACGCTTGTAATCCCAGTACTTGAGAGGCTGAGACCAGAGGATCTGGGTTCGCGTCCAGCCTCAGCTACACTTAGTGAGGCCCTCCACAACTTAGTGAGATCCTGTTTCAAAATGAAGAATAAAAAAATAGGGCCGGGGGTGTAGCTCGGAGGTAGAATGCCCCTGGGTTCAATCCCCAGTACCGCAAAAAAAAAAAAAAGAATAAAATCAGGCTGGGATGTAGCTCGGAAGTAGAATACCCCTGAATTCCATCCCCAGTACCACCCAAAAAAAAAAATTACCCTAATTATCAACAATAGTCGGGGATAAAGGGTAACAATATTTATTGGATGTCTTTTCTTTTCGTGTATATGGTACTGGCAATGGAACCCAGGGGTCTTCTACCTCCAGGCTACACCCCCAGACCTATTTTCTTTTTTATTTGGAAATAAGGTCTCGCTACATTGCTGAGAGCCTAAGTTGCTGAGGCTGGCTCTGAACCTGCGATCCTCCTGTCTCAGCCTCCCAAGTACTGGCATTATAAACATGTGTTACCATGCCCAACTGGCTGGATGGTTGGCTGGCTTGCTTATTTATTTATTTGTTTATTTATTATTTATTTATTTTGTGATACTGGGGATTGAACCTGGGGGCATTCTACCTCCAAGCTATATCCCCAGCCCTATTTTTTTTATTTTTAATTTTATTTATTTATTTTTTTGCGGTAGTGGGATTGAACCCAGAGACATTCTACCTCCAAGCTACATCCTCAGCCCTATTTTTTATTCTTTATTTTGAAACAGGGTCTCACTAAGTTGCAGAGGGCCTCACTAAGTAGCTGAGGCTGGCTATGAACCTGCAATCCTCCTGTCTCAGCCTCCCAGGTACTGGGATTACAAGTGTGTACCACCACATCCCAGCTTTTTTTTTTTTCCAGAGTCTAAGTTGCTCAGGCTGGCCTCGAAATTTTAATCCTCCTGCCTTAGCCTCCCAAGTAGTTGGGACTACAGGCGAGTGCCACTGCGCCTTGCTGGGTGCCTATTTTGTTTAGGCAATCTACTATCTTCCCAATTTTCTCATGAAACAGATATTACCTCCATTTATAGGTAAGAAAACTTCACTCAGATAAGATCACTTAACTGCCTGAAGTTACACAGCTAGTAAAACGGTGAAGCCAAGATTTACATCCAGGTGTTTCTTATTCCAAAGACATTGCCGTGGCCTAGAGAAGAGAGAAATAGTAGATGAAGCATCGGGATTTTCGGTTGTATTTTATTTTTCTAATGATAGGCCAGTATGGCTTCCAGTTATAAACTATGAGCACAAGGGCTGGGGCTGTAGCTCAGTGATGGAGCACTTGCCTAACATTCATGAGGCCCTGGGTTCAATCTCCAGCACTGCAAAAATGTTTTAAAATAAAATTAGTAATCTTTTTTGTTTCTTGTGGTATTGGGGTTTGAACCCAGGGGCGTTCTACCTTTGAGCTACACCCCCAGCCCTATTTTACTTTTTATTTTGAAACAAGGTCTCACTAAGTTGCGGAGAATCTTGCTAAGTTGCCGAGGTTGGCTGAGAACCTGCAATCCTCCTGTCTCTGACTCCCCAAGTACTGGGATTATAAGCGTGCACCACCACGCCCAACCAAAATTTATCATCGTTGAGCGCAAATAAAATAGTGCTAGAAAGAGATGGCCACAGAGTTGTGCTCAGCATAAGCACAATTCTGAAGTTGATATTATTATGAATAATTTGTTTATGAATAGTAAAGCTAATAAATGCTAGTTTTATTACAAATTAAATTCATAGAAATATCAGCTATCACATTTTGATATATTGAATTTTTTTCCACTATCCACATTTATCATTTCAGAGATGTGTTCCCATAGAAAAAGAGTAACCATATCACCAATTTTAAACATCTCTATTTAAATTTTAATATGTACTTCAGGGTATATTCATTCATTAAGCAAACACTGATTGAGTACCTATTCTGTGCCAGGCACTATTTTACATGCTGGGATATAATAGGGAACCAAATAGATTAGATTAAATCCCTGCCCTTGAGGAGCTTATATTTAGTAGGTGAGACAGGTAATAAATAAGATAAATAGGTAACATATATGGTATATTAGATAATAGTAAATGCTAGAAGAAAAACTAAAACAGGAAGGGTAATATGAAGTGTTGGCAGCAGGATTGAAATTTTAGATGAGGTAGCTTTTGAATAAAGACCTAAAGGAAGTGAGGGAGCTAGCCATGCATTTATATGGAAGAGAAGTACTGCAGGTAGGAGGAACAACAAACATGAAGACCCAAGGACGGGGAGCATGCCTGGTATATTCTAGGCACATAAAGGAGGCTGGAGTGGAGAGAATGGGGGAAGAGTTGTTGGAGATGAGGTAGGGGAGGTATTGGAAGCATTTCACACAGGGTCTTGTCAGAAAAAAGGTCTTGGCTACTGGGGATCGAACCCAGAGGTATTCTACCTCTGAGCTGCACCCCAGCCCTATTTTATGTTATTTTATTTTTGTGGTACTAGTGATTGAACACAGGGGCATTCTACCCCCAAGCTCCACCCCCAGCCCTTTTTATTTATTTATTTGTTTGTTTGTTTGTTTGTTTCTTTATTTGCGGTACTGGGGATTGAACTCAGGGGCATTCTACCTCCAAGCTACGTTGCCAGCCCTCTTTTATTTTTTATTTTGAAACAGGGTCCACTAAGTTGCAGAGGGCCTCACTAATTTGCTGAGGCTGGTCTTGAAATGCTATCCTCCTGTCTCAGCCTCCCAAGTACTGGGATTACAAGCATGTGCCACCATGCCCAGCTTTTTTTTTTAAACAGGGTCTTGCTAGGTTGCTCAGTCTCACTCTTTTTTTTTTTCTTTTTTTGCTGTACTAGGGATTGAACCCAGGGCATTCTACCTCCGAGCTCCACCCCAGCCCTATTTTTTTATTCTTTATTTTGAAACCGGGTCTCACTAAGTTGCGGAGGGCCTCACTAAGTAGCTGAGGCTGGCTGCGAACCCGGATCCTCCAGTCTCCTCCTCCCAAGTACTGGGATTACAAGCGTGCGCCACCATGACCGGCTGTCAGTCTCACTCTTACTGAGGCTGTCCTCTAACCAACGATCCTCCTGTCTCAGTGTCCCAAGTACTAGGATCACAGGTGTGTGCCACCACACCCGGCTTTATCTTTTATTTTGAAACAGGGTCTTGCTAAGTTACCAGACACTGGCCTCGATCCTGCAATCCTCTTGCCTCAGCCTCCCAAGTACTGGGATTATATGCATGCATGTGCATATAATCACGCCCAGCTTGGCTTTTACTCTACATTGGGGGACCATTAAAGGGTTTCTAACAGAGGAGCAATATGACTGACGTGACTTCAGTTTAGACAGGATTGCTGTTAGAAACCCCAGGGGTGCTTGGGCAGGAGCAGGCAGTCCACCTAGGAGGTTGTTGCAGTAATGTGAGCAAGAGATAATGTATTCTTGACCAGGATGTTAGCAATAACATTGGAGAGCAGGGGTTGAATTCAGGACATATTTTTGCAGTTAGAGCAACAGTGTTTGATGACAGGCCAGATGGGGTGATATATATGAAAAAAAGAAGAATCAAAAATTGTACCAAAGCTTTTGTCCTGAGCAACTGCAGGAATAAAATTGTCATTAATTAGGATAGAGCAAAGCCAGGTGTGGTGGCACACGCCTGTCATCCCAGTACTTGGAAGTCTGAGACAGGAGGATCGCAGGTTCGCAGCCAGCCTCAGCAACTTAGTGAGGCCCTCTGCAACTTAGTGAGACCCTGTTTCAAAATAAAAATAAAATAGGGCTGGGGGTATAGCTCAGAGGTAGTATGCCCCTGGGTTCCATCCCAGTACCACAAAAAAAAAATTAAGATAGAGGAAAATCTAGGAGGAAATTATTTGGGAGGTATATTAGGAGCTCAGTTAAGCTGAGGTTAAGAAGCCTGTTAGGCTTACAGGTGGGAATGTCAAACAGGCAGTCAGTCACATGGATTCGCAGTTCAGAGGAGAGGCCAGATACCACTTAGGAGTCAGCAGCATATAGTTACTTTTGAAAGCCATGAAACTGGATGAAGTCCCCAAGGGAAAGAATATAACCATAAAAGGAGAAGCCCCAGAACTGAGCCTGGGGTACTTCAGCATCCAAAGGTTAAAGAGGTAAGAAGGAACCCACATGAAACCGAGAAGGTACCCCCAGAAAGATAGAACAGCCAGCTGAGTAACTAAAGGTGGTGATCTGTAAGTCAAGGTAAGAAAGCATTTCAGGAACTTTAGTGATCAAACAGGATTTCAAATCCTGTTGATGAGCTAAGGAGTCAAGGACTGAGTATTTTTCAGTATGTAGTCTATATACATCAAGTTTTCTACTCATTCCCTGAAAGAACTCTGTCAGGTAATTAATCCATTAAACTACTTATTTGTTACAGCAAAGATGTTTAGTTCTTGCTGTGTGGTACTGACATTATGGTAGGTACTTGGCACAAGACAAGTAAAATACTCCCTCTACCCCTGAGAGACTCTTAGAGTCATTGTATCCTATGAGTGAGGTAACGACAGGTATCCCAGTCAAGGAACTCCTAGAGTGGGAGCTTCCTAAGATGGGGTTTCCATTTTATTCTCTGTATATCGCAGTGCCCTGGCACATGGACAGTACTCAGTAAACGTTTTATGTTTGTGTGTGTGGCCTTGAGGATTGAACCCGGGGCATTCTACCTCTGAGCTACACCCCCAGCCCTATTTTATTCTTTATTTTGAAACAGGGCCTCACTAAGTAGCTGAGGCTGGCCGCAAACCCGCGATCCTCCTGTCTCAGCCTCCCAAGTACTGGGATTACAAGCGTGCGCCACCATGCCCAGCTGAACATCATTTGACTATAACTGATATTTATCAGACTTAACTGCGGTACAGCTACCTGCTAAAGGAACTTAAAAACAATGGAATGATTCAGTTCCTTTGGGAATTAATCAGAGGGGATAGCTAAAAAGAGATCTATTTTAAGTCACCTTTAAAGATAGGAATAAGAGGAAGAGTGTTCCAAATAGGGTAATGAACTATACAGAGATTTAGAAGTCAAACAGTGTAATTAACATGTTAGGAGTTCACTTTATTGGGATAGACAGGTTAATTTTGGCCTAGTTCTTGTTTTCCTTCTCACAGCTTCCCATTTCCTAACCCATTTATGACTTAGAAGCCAGAATTCTGGGGAATTTCCCCCCAAAAAAAGAGATGAATTTATTTTATTTTTTTTCAGTACTGGGGATTGAGCCCAGGGGCATTCTACCTCTGAGCTACACCCTCAACCCAATTTTTTATTCTCTATTTTGAAACAGGGTCTCACTAAGTAGCTGAGGCTGGCCGCAAACCCAGATCCTCCAGTCTCAGCCTCCCAAGTACTGGGATTACAAGCATGTGTCACCACGCCCAGCAAAAAGATGAATTTTATTTTCCTTTGAACTCCTTTAGAATTATGGCAAAAGGTAGTCCTGCCTATTTGCCTATTCTGTTTTCTAACCACTTGTTCTCTGCTCTTTGCCCTTCTTCCTGACAGAAAGCCCCAAGGAAAGCTCAGAGCCAACGGGTTCTCCAGCCCCTGTGATTCAGCACAGCTCAGCAACAGCCCCTAGCAATGGCCTCAGTGTTCGCTCTGCAGCTGAAGCTGTGGCCACTTCGGTCCTCAGTCAGATGGCCAGCCAAAGGACAGAACTGAACATGCCGATACAGTCGCATGTGATCATGACCCCACAGTCCCAGTCTGCGGGCAGATGATGCCTCCCCTGGTGGAGAGGTCCCCAGCCAGGGCTCGCCCGCCCAAGAGCCAAGAGAGATGTCATCTTGTCCTCTCCCATCTGCCTTGGATGTGGCAATATGGGGTGGGGGGAATTTGTGTTGTGAGTATGGACAGAGGTGAGGCTTTTCTCTTTAGCCCCATGGTCATGTACATTTGACACCTGTACTAGGGGCCTGCCAGCCCCAGAGCCACATAGATCGCCCCCCAAAGGTGGGGTTTCTGATGAACCCATAGCCAAAGGCCTTTCCAGATGGTCCGAGCAAGTACCCCTGCCCCATGCACGTGTAACTGTCTCTCTGAACACTAACCCTTGCACTTCTAAGTTTGGGGTTTCTCAGTTTCCTCTCTTCCCACTAAGCTGTGGCTGTTACCTTCTTGTTCCTTACCAGCATGCCACTTTATGCTAGGTAGAGGGAGACTAGATTTGATGGCATACCACCTACTGTCCCATCCCCAGCCATACCATGGACTCAGGACTTTGTCTCCCAGTAGCTGCTTATTGATTGATCCCTTTTTCCCCTTCCTAAATTCTAGTTAAAACATTCACTTATGGAGAATGTAAGGTTACCTTTGACATATGAAGTAGCAGTATTTTCCAGCTCTTCTGTAAGCTTTATTCCTTTTCCCTACCTGCCACCAAAAAAAAGCAAAAAGAAACAAGCAAAACTCTAAGGATTCTAGCCTTTTTTCCTCTTTTTCCAGAGCTATTTGGGTACCTCGTTTTGTCTCTTGACTTTCCCTAGATGGTGGTGCGGTCTTTCCCATTGTCCCCAGTAAGCCTTGGCAACCTCATCTCGTGGCCTTTATTGTCAGATATTGCTTGGCAGTGAAAAGGGAAAGAGCCTGGATCTGACTGGTGATTCCCTCTCGTCCTCCATTCTCCTGTAGTTCTCGTCAGGGCAGACAGGAACAATGTAATTTAAAGCTTTTTCCACCAGGTTACTGGATTAACTGATTCTTTTATGTTTTACAAGTTTACTGGCCAAAGTATGCATATCGTCCTTTGGTCATCTTTCTGCTCCTGCCTCTCCTTGTTCCCTGTCCACATTACTGCCTCTGTCCCTCTGCTGTAACTAGTTCAGATAAGCCCTCCTGGAGTCTGTCGTGTGGGGGACTCCTGTGTTCCCTTGCTCTTCCTCCATCTTTCAGCCTCACAGATCTTTTCCAGACTGTCTTGTATCCACCAGTGCCCATTACACTCTGGTCTACCTTCTCTCTCTCACCAGTTTCCTAGCCCAGCCACCAGGTCTCCCTGGTCCTGCAGAGTTTCTTCAGTTAATTTCTGTTCATTGCCCCCTAAATGCAGTGCTTCTCCATGGTACAAGCTCCAGGACTCTGAAGCATCATGGCAAATGTCCTAAGTGGCTTTTCTTGAGTATAAGATTGGGTGCAGGGAGAGGGGAAGAGGGAAGGTACGGTGGTAATCTTAGCAGAGGGGCCCAGGGTGGGCCGGCCTAGGAAATTGTTGGCTGTGGCTCTCGGCCATTCTTACTTTGAAGAATTGGGTTTTGCAGAGGGAGAAATTCATCTCCCCACCTTTTTTTTTTTTTTTGCGGTACTGGGGATTGAACCCAGGGGTGCTCTACCACTGAACTACATGCCTAGCCCTTTATACATACATACATACATACATATTTTTTTTTCTTTTTTTTTGCGGAACTGGGGATCGAACCCAGGGGCATTCTACCTCCGAGCTCCACCCCCAGCCCTATTTTTTATTTTTTATTTTTTATTTTTTATTTTGAAACCAGGTCTCACGAAGTTGCGGAGGGCCTCACTAAGTAGCTGAGGCTGGCCGCAAACCCAGATCCTCCTGTCTCAGCTTCCCAAGTACTGGGATTACAAGCGTGCGCCACCACGCCCAGCTCCTTTTTATATTTTATTTTAAAATGGGGTCTCACTAAATTGCCATGGTTGGCCTTGATCTGCAATCCTCCTATCTCAGCCTCCCATGTACTAGGATTATAGGCATCTGCCACTTTGCTGTGTGAGAAATTCATCCCTCTTGATCCTCTTTTTTTGTGTGTGTGTGGTGCTGGGGATGGAACCCAGGGGCATTCTACCTTCGAGCTACACCCCCAGCCCTGCTTTATTTTTTATTTGGAAACAGGGTCTTACAAAGTTGCTGAGAGCCTCACTAAGTTGTCCAGGCTAGCTTCGAACCTGCGATCCACCTGTCTCAGCCTCCCAAGTACTGGGATTTCAGACGTGTGCCACCACGCCCAGACCTCTTGATCCTCTTTTTCCCCGTTAGGACTTCTCATCTCCCTTTTTTTTTTTTTAACGGTACCGGGGATTGAACCCAGGGGCGTTCTACCTCCGAGCTACACCCCCGGCCCTATTTTTTATACTTTATTTTGAAACCGGGTCTCACGAAGTTGCAGAGGGCCTCACTAAGTAGCTGAGGCTGGCTGCGAACCCGGATCCTCCGGTCTCAGCCTCCCAGGTACTGGGATTACAAGCGTGCCCACCACGCCCGGCTCTCATCTCCCTTGGCTCTTGAACTGTGCAGTCTTTACCAGGCCATAGGAAGCAGTCCAGAGCCAGAGGCCTGCTGATAGATAGGGCAGCTTGAATAGGCTTTCAGTATGGAACCTTCCAGTTGTCTCAGAGCCATATTCTGCCATCTGCCAAAGCCAAGAATGTCCTTTTCTCCATCTCTCCTGCTTCCATCTTAAACATACATACAGAGTAACTGCCAACTTCCTTTCTTATTTTGTCTTCCAAAATTGGCTGCCAGAAGGGAGTGAGAAAATGTTCTAAGCTACAAGATTCCCATTTCCTCAGAGTGATATACTGGTGAACCAGCCAGGTGACTTGTTCTGCTGCATTTGTTTTAAATTTCCCCGCCTGCTTTTCAGAGTTGGTGCCGAACAAGTCATACTTGGTGAAGACAAAGGAGAGAAAACATGGTTTTCTCATTCTCTCCCACCAGGGACCCAACAGGAACAGCCCTGAGGTGATCAGACTAGCAAATGTCATAGCAGATGGTCAGGATGCAGGCTACCACCTCCAGGGACTTGGCCTGCCTTTAAAGATTCAGAGCCATAACTTGTGCTCAGGACTTCTCCTTGAGACGGCTGCTCCCTGGGAGTTTTTTCCTGCTTTCAGGTCTTGTTTCATTTTTATTGCCTTGATTTCCCACTAGCAGCCGTGCCCTAAAGCATGACTGAGTTTATGGCTCCTAAGGAGCCTTCAGATGACCCCTGACTATTTTTCTTCCCCCTTCATTCATTTTTAAAGTTGAGAATCAGTTTGTCACTGCATACATGCCCTGCTAGTCTGTCCCTATGTTGGAGGGCCATTTTATAGAGACGGTCTTTTTTAATTTCTTAGCCCCCATTCTCTCAAGTCTTTATTTCATTTTCATCAGCAAGAGGTTAGTATTGGGGACCTGAATGAGGGGCATTACCAAAACTGTAGTTGTGAAGCAGCACTGAAATGAGGAAGGGGTAGCACAGAACCCCAGAGAGCAATTCAGTTTGTCCTCAGACTTACTAAGAAGGCAGAGCACTTACTTACCCTGAAGCTTCTCTGTAGTCAAGGGAAGACCACTTACCTTGTTATTGCTGCCAGCCATGTGCTCACTCTCCCCTGATCTTTGCCTTCCAGACTTACTTGGACCAGAACCAAGTATCAGGAAGTGTGTCACTTAGTCCTTCTTAAGGACTGTGGCCTTCTCTGACCTAAGGGAAGACCCTTTCAGAAAGGAGCCAAGAGTGTGGATGTCTTAGGATACTTAGGAACATAGGACTCGGGCCACCCGCCTTACTCCAGGCCAGAGAGCAAGGGGCGAGAGGAGGCCTCTGTTCCTCACACTGCTGCCCTGCTCCCTTCAGAGGGGGCATGCTTAGAGAAAGCCTCCCACGTGGCTGGGGAGGAGTGGAAAGCTTATCTCTCCTTTACTCATTCTTTTCTGCTGGCTAGACACCCCAAATCTGATTTCCCTCTGCCTCTACTCCTCTCCTTGGCCCTTAGCACTAGCCCATGTACTCTAAGAGATGGCTAAGGAGGAGCTGGGCCACCTGACCTTCACCTTGCTGCCTTCTTTCCCGTCCCTGTTCTGTAGCTCTTGGCTCCTTTCTTGATTCGCCTTAAGGACCTGCACTCCAGCACCACCATTCTGGGAGATGGAGTGCTTCACCGTAACTGTACCATCTACAGCCCGAACCCTCCAAGCAGACACCAAAAAATCCCTCTTCTGATTTCTGAGGCTCCCCTGCTCCACACCAAGAGGCTCCTTAAAGGTGCTAGCCCCTGAGATAGCTGTCCCCACTAAAATGACCCCCTTTATAGCTTCCTTCCCATCCCTAAATCGCCTTTTCCATTAATACTGTACATTGTATACACAGGAAAGAAATATGTTCTTTTTTTAAATTGCATAACCAGCCTGTTTAGATTCCAGTCCTCCGAGCTATATCACATATTCCTTTGTTGATATGCTTTCTCCTTACATTTATGTTTGATGGGAGTGGAAGGTGTGGAGGAACAGGACAGGCGAGGATCCTAACGAAGATTAGAGGACCCCCCACTCAGCCTCCCTAGTCCTCTCTCATGTCTTAGAACTGATTTCCCTGTTTCTGTTTGCACATGGATGTGTGTACAGACACGAGTCCCCACCTGCCTGCCTGGGGTGGTAGCCCAGCAGGAATGAGCACAGGTGGCTGCCGGCCAGCGTTCCCACCCTCCACGCAAGATGAATTGCTTCTCTTTGGATAAAATCCTACCCCAGAATGAGAAGAAGCTGGGGAGAGGGGGAAGTTAAGGCAGCTTTTGTCCTTTTTAGATGCAGGTTTGCATTGTAGCTACTAGGGTTTATTTTATTTTATTTTTTAATGGGGGCTAGTAGCACAGAAATGTCTCACCCTAGCTACTGGTGAGTGATGTTTTTAGCTGTAAGTGGCTGGGAGCACTAGTTTGCTGACTTTGCCTTGAGGCAGTGGTTCTCAGAATATGGTCCAGGACCAGCAGCAGCATCACCACCACCTGGAGCTCTCTAGAAATGCACATTCTCAGCCCATCCCAGACCTACTGAATCAGAAACTCTGGGGTGGGTTTTAATATGCACACTAATATTTGAGAACCATTGCCTTAGGGGAAAGCTGGGAACTTCTTACAGAGCGTCAAGGATTATTTTAAATACTGTCCTCTGCCTTAGCACTAACACATTTTTTCCATTTCTTCCAGTCCCTCCCTCCACTTCCATTAAAACAACCACCACCACGTCACCCATCTCAAATTCTACGTTTGGTTCCTTCCACTCTTGTCTTTAAAACCTGTCCCTGCATCAGCCTGGACAGAGGTCGTCCTATTCCCTTGCAGCCTGGTCACTCCGCATCCCTGGTTACATTAAGGGCCAGCTGGAGCTGTAGGTGCTGGTTCCTCCCACACACGCACACCTTGCAGGCAGGGAGGGGCTGAGCCTCGGTTCCAACAGCGGAGGCTGCTGCATGTGTGTGTGTGTGTGTGTGTGTGTGTGTGTGTGTGTGTGGAGAAGAAAGCAGTGTGTCTCTATGATTATATCTCTGTTCATCTATATATTTTTGACATGTAGCAACACCTCTCCATCTCATCAAGGAACTCAACCTGGGCTGGGCCTCCCCAGTCTCCAGTGGTGGACCCTGACAGGTGGGAGGATGCAGTGCTACAGGCTATTTTGTTACAAAACCATCTTTCCCCCTTCCCTCCACCTGAGTCAGCATGACCCTGTGAGCAGGCTCTCACACTTTCCCGGGGCGGGGCTGAGGCAGGGGCTTCGCTCTCCTCCCTAACCAGCCTCCCTCCACCCCTCACCACTTAGCCGCTATTCCCCCAGCCATGCCTTCTCCTCCCTCCCTCCCCCTGACATATATTGTGCCTTATTTATGCTGCAAATATAACATTAAACTATCAAGAGAACCACTGGTTTGTCTGATGCCTCGCTACTCTGACCCATAGGTCCCACTGGCCACTCGGGAACTCACTGGGCATTATAGCTGGGTGCCTCCTCACTCTCCCTCTATATAGGACAGAAAGAGGAGAATTCTTTTTGTTTTGTTTTTGTTTTTGTTTTTGTGGCACTGGGGATTGAACCCAGGGGCATTCTACCTCCTAGCAAGACCTCCAGCCCTTTTTTTTTTTTTTTTTTGCAGTACTAGGGATTGAACCCAGGGGCGTTCTACCTCCGCGCTACACCCCCGGCCCTATTTTTTATACTTTATTTTGAAACCGGGTCTTACGAAGTTGCGGAGGGCCTTCACTAAGTAGAGAAAGAAAAAGACAGAGTTCATATGGGTGGGGGGAGGCGGGGGGGCACTAAGAGCTGTGTGCATATATGTTAACATCAAATAGATATTCATTGCAATGTAAGACTCCAATGCACCAATAAAAGCACGTTAAAAAAAAAAGAGAGAGAGAGAGAGTTGAGGCTGGCCGCGAACCCGGATCCTCCGGTCTCCACCTCCCAAAGTACTGGGATTACAAGCGTGCGCCACCACGCCCGGCTCCTCCAGCCCTATTTTATCTTTTATTTTGAAATAGTCTTGCTAGGTTGATGAGAGTCTCATTACTTGCTGAGGCTGCCCTTGAACCTGTGATCCTCCTGTCTCAGCCTCCCAAGTACTGTGATTACAGGTGTGCACCACCACGCCCAGCACCTTTATAATCTGCATTGCAAGTAAGAATAGTCCCAGGCTGGAGAAATTGACAAGAGATAGCACATGCCTCTGAGGTTTCCCAGTAGGAGAGAAGTGATATAAGAAGCCTTTTGTGGCTAGTGTTTGGTAGACAACTGGCACAACCAGGGAGCCAGAGCCTCCTTAAGAGAACAGCAGTGGTAGCCTTCATTGTGTTGTGGTCAGGAGCATGTGGGAGTACAGGGAAAGGAGAGAGGACATGCTAAAAGCCAAATACCAAAGCCAAGACTAAGAGGTCTTGGAGGTGGAAATGGGACCCAAAAGGCCGGGCAGTGTCCAGGTTAGGGTCAGCCCATTCTGACTTTTTCCTTTTTGGTGCTAGAGATTGAACCCAGGGGTGTTTTACCTCTGAGCTACATCCTCAGCCCCGTATTTTTATTTTTTATTTCAAAACGGGGTCTCACTAGGTTGCTGCCAGTCTTATTAAGCTGCTGAGACTGGTTTCCAACCTGTGATCCTCCTGTCTCAGCCTCCCAAGTACCACCACGCCCAGCTTTTCTTCCTTCCTTTCTTCCTTTTTGTGTTACTGGGGATAGAACCCAAGGACATTCTACCTCCAAGCTACACCCCCAGCCCTATTTTATTTTTATTTGGAAACTGGGTCTCGCTAGGTTGATGAGAGTCTCACTACTTGCTGAGGCTGTCCTCGAACCTGCAATCCTCCCATCTCAGCCTCCCAGATACTGGGATTACAGGCATGAGTCACCACACCTGGCTGACTCTTTCCTTCTCTCTCTCTCTCTCTCTCTCTTTTTTTTTTTTTTTTTTTTTT
>PVJS01051617.1:0-13911 GCA_004027185.1 Glis glis
CTCCTCAGATGCTCCCTCATCCATTCAGATGCTCCCTCATCCCCTCAGATGCTCCCTCATCCCATCAGGTGCTCCCTCATCCCCTCAAATGCTCCCTCATCCACTCAGGTGCTCCCTCATCTCCTCAGATGCTCCCTCATCCATTCAGATGCTCCCTCATCCCCTCAGATGCTCCCTCATCCCATCAGGTGCTCCCTCATCCCCTCAAATGCTCCCTCATCCACTCAGGTGCTCCCTCATCTCCTCAGATGCTCCCTCATCCATTCAGATGCTCCCTCATCCCCTCAGATGCTCCCTCACTACTTAGTGCTCTCTCACAAATCAAGTGTTTCCTCACCCTCTCCGGTACTCATTCACCCATTCAGACCTCCCTCCTTCACTCAGGTGCTCCCTCACCCTCTCAGGTGCTCCCTCGCCTGCTGAGATGCTCCCTCCTTCGCTTGGGTGCTCCCCCAACCTCTCAGGTGCTCCCTCATCCTCTCAGGTTATCTCTCACCCTCTCAGGTGCTCCCTAGCCTGCTGAGATGCTCCCTCCTTCGCTCGGGTGCTCCCCCAATCTCTCAGGTGCTCCCTCATCCTCTCAGGTTCTCTCTCACCCTCTCAGATGCTCCCTCACCCACTCAGGTGCTCCCTCACCCACTCAGGCGCTCCATCACCCACTCAGGTGCTCCCTCACCCACTCAGGTGCTCTCTCACCCACTCAGGCACTCACATATCTGCTCACATGCTCTCTCATACACTAAAGTGCTCCCTAGTCTGCTCAGATGCCCCTCCATTCTCTGAAGTGCTCCTGCATCCTCTCTTAGGTGCTCCCTCAGCTGCTCAGGTGCATCTTCGTCTGCTCGGGTGCTCCTTCATTCATTCAGGAGCTCCTTTGTCCACTGTAGTGCTCCTTTGTCCACTCAGGTGCTCCCTCGCTCGGGGAGGGAGCACCTCATTCCACCACTTTGCACCTGCCGCTCTCCCTCAGGGCTCCGCCCACTGCACTGCCTTTTGCATGGTTTTCTCCTCTGCCCGTTCTCTGCAGAGCAGACCATTCTCCCAGGACCCAGGGCCCACACCAAGCGCCACCTGGCCCCTGCAAAGGAACCAGTCCCCCTGCAGGATCGCCCCAAGCTGTCCTGATCCAGGCGGTGAGGGCCTGGTCCCTGCGTGAGAATCCGTGGCCTCATGTCCACCTGGTCACCAGCAGGCCAGGCACGTCCGAGTCCTGAGGAAGGCAGGCGGAGGAGCCTAAGGATAAACAAATGGAAGACATCCAATCCCTCTCTGGCAAGAGAACCAAGAGAGGGGCTGAAGGGAGCCAGAGGTTCCGGCCCTGGATCGCCGCTCCAGAGCAGATGGCGGAGGACCAGTGCCTGGCACGCCCCTCGAAGACCCACATGTGCGGGCCTGTGGGAAGCTCAACAAGGCGGTCTGGGAGGAAGCTGGAACTTGGAGCAGGACCCGGCCCCAGTGGCGCAGGCGCAGGGGAGAGTGCTCACAAGGGGCCCCACAGCTCCACCTTCCCTGGGTGCCCAGTCTGGGACCCAGAGACCTCGAACCAGAAATGACCAGACAGCAGGCCACAGACAGGGCCTGGACTTCAGAAGGCGGCGAAGTTGGTGGAGATGGGGGTTCAGGATTTCACACTCAGGGTAGAGGGGGCGACGATGCTGCTGGGGGTTGTCTGAGGAGGAGTGCCAGTCCTAGCCAGTGGGAGGCTTTGTGGACAGACAAGAGAAAGCCACCAAGAGGCCATGTGCTAAAGGGGAGTCAAGGTGCCCAGGTGCCCAGGCGCTCTACAGCAGGGCAGGGCTGGCTCAGCAGCTCGGTGGTACCATGAGGGCCGGGTTCACTCCGTTTCCTGTACTCTTGGGCTGGCATGTCCTGCAACCATGTCCTGAGGGGCACACCTGGACCAGAGGCAGCAGAAGCTGGTGAGTTGACGTCCCCTCCAAGTCACTGTCCCAAGACAGGGAGGACTCCCAAACCTGCCCCATAGCCACTGTCCTCACACTGTCCCTCAGCCCGCTCCAGAGGCTGCACCCCAAAATAAAATGATAGTGCACAGGCTTTTGCTTCTGCTAGACACCCCATTCTCTGAGCACATGGATGCCACAGAAAAGGGCCCGCACCGAAGTCAACCAGTCAACTATAAAGAGGGGCTTGGGCCGGCAACTAGAGGCATCTGCAAAAAGAGTGGGTTTGATAAACTTGAAAACCAAGAATTGGGAAGAAAGAGGGGGAAACACGTGTCTGAGTAATACCTTAGGATAAAAACAAAAGGCTCTGGGCCCAGGCAGTTTTATGAGAGTCCTTTCAAATGTTCTAGAATCTCTGCTGGAATTCTGCTATCCTGGGAGTATTCATTCTCAGGCCGTATAAATGGTTTCAAGTCACAAAAGGAATAACAGTTCTTTGATTCACTGTAGGAGCTGCATAATCCTTATGTCAAAATCAAACCAATAGAAAATAAAGGCTAACACATAGATGAGTGCCTCTGTGGGTCAAACAGTGTTTGACGCATGTTATTTATTTATTTATTTATTTATTTAGTTTAATTATCACCCACTTTACATCAGAGAAAATGAGCCCAGGAAGGTTAAATTGAATGTCCAAGTCCACACAGCTATTGTTATGGATTTAAAATGTCCCACAGAGAAGTTCATGTGTTAGACAATGCAGCCAGGTGTGGAGGCAGGAATGTCTGGTGGGGGGGGGATCCCTGGGGGCATTGCCAAGAACTCTATCTGTCCATGGCTTCCTCTCTCTCCCTCCCTCCTTCCAGACTCCATGAGATGAATGCAGCTTTTGCTCTTCCACTGCCATAAAGCCCTGTAGCTGAGCTGTTCTGCTGCCGCCAGCCTGCTGACCATGGACTGACCTCTGAAATTGTGAGCCCCAAATAAATCTTTCTTCCTCTAAGTTGTGCTCACCAGGTATTTTGGCTACAGTGACGAAAGGCTGACTGAAACAGCAAGAGCAGCATTCAGACCTGGGGGTCACACACAAGAGCCTGTGGTCCTTCCTTTTCGCAAAGTACTGCCCCCAACAGCCAGCCTTCCTTATGAATTTAAATGGGATGGAAAAAAGCCCAATGAAAAGGGCAGGAAGTCAAATTACTAGCATGCTTAATAGTTAATACACTTGAACCAAGTAGGGATTGTTCCAGGGATGTGAGGAGGCTATTTATTCTGAGTGAAAAAGAAGTTTTTGTTTAATATTGGGTTGTTGAAAAGTTATAGCCATTAAATAATTGTCACACAGAATAAAAAGTTGCAATAAACCAGGTGTGGTGGCACGCACCTGTAATCCCAGGAGTTAGAGGCTGGGATAGGAGGATCACAGGTTTGAGGCCAACCTCAGCAATTTAGTGGGACCCTCAGAAACTTAGCAAGACCCTGTTTCAAAATAAAAAATAAAATGAGGCTGGGGGTATAGCTTGGAGGTAGAACGCCCCCGAGTTCAATCCCCAGTACCACCACCAAAAAAGAAGTTACAACAGAGACGTACACAGGCCCCCCACAGGTGAGGATTCAGAGCACCTCCCTCAGTGTTCAGCCCCACCCATCCCCTCTCCCCCTTGGAAGTCACCCTGCTCCTGCATCCTGTGTGGACCACGCTGTGCCTTCCGTATAGTTTGGCACGCGTGCTCTATGCTTAGGTTTGTATGCATTTGAAGTACACAGTCACACCACTTTATGAAGGGAACGTGGTCTGAAAAATGCATGATTAGAAGATTCCATCCTTAGCCGGGCGTGGTGGCGCACGCTTGTAATCCCGGTACTTTGGGAGGCGGAGACCGGAGAATCCAGGTTCGCGGCCAGCCTCAGCTCTCTCTCTCTCTGTCTCTGTCTCTCTGTCTCTGTCTCTCTGTCTCTGTCTCTCTCTCTCTCTCCTTAGTGAGGCCCTCCGCAACTTCATGAGACCCGGTTTCAAAAAAATAAAGTATAAAAAATAGGGCCGGGGGTGTAGCGCGGAGGTAGAACGCCCCTGGGTTCAAACCCCGGTACCGCAAAAAAAAAAAAAAAAGATTCCATCCTTGTGCAAGCGTCGTAGAGTACACTCCACGGACTTAGACGGTACAGGTCAGTCACTTGAGGCGGCTTCTTTCTGTGACCAAGAGACCCAGTAAACACGAGATGTACAAGGCTGCCGCCGACGTAACACAGCACCCTGATTTACAGTAAACTTTTTTCAAAAAATAAGTATGGGGAGTGCACATACAGTACAGGCTTTCTCTTACTTTGGGGGTGGTCCTCATTCTCCCTTGAATGTGTATTTCCTTCTTTCCCAAATAAATTTCTGTCTATGTCTCTGAAAAAAAAAGTAGAGTCCAGTAGATACATGAACTTAGCAACATGACCATTTCCCTCATGATCAAGTGCGGTGGACGGTGCATAATTGTGTCACTGTGCTTCATGACACCGGGAGGGTGCTAGGTTTGTTTCCACCAGCGGTCAAACCAACTCAGATTCCC
Organism: Glis glis; assembly: GCA_004027185.1. Classification (NCBI taxonomy): domain Eukaryota; kingdom Metazoa; phylum Chordata; class Mammalia; order Rodentia; family Gliridae; genus Glis; species Glis glis. The sequence continues at coordinate 4,463 of PVJS01051617.1, forward strand.
AGCAGCTTGCTGGTACACTCCAAGTACGCTTGCTGTTTTGCATTCTGAACAAACTTGATATTTATATAATTTGGGGGGGGGGAGTACTGGAGATTTAACCCAGGAATGTTCTATTCCCTTTTTATTTTTTGTTTTGAGTCAGGGTCTTTCTAGATTGCTCAGAGTCTTGCTAAGTTGCTGAGGCTGGTCTCGAACCTGCAATCCTCCTGTCTCAGCCTCCCGAGTACTAGGATTACAGGCATACACCACCACCCTGGGCGATATTTTCTATAATTTTTAATTTTGACCAACATAGTATGTGTAAAAAAGTGTGACATTTTGGATGCAGCTTGCCTTTCTTTATTACTAAAGACATGGATTGTTTTTTTGAGAGTTCTATTGATCATTCCGTTTCTTGTTTTCTGAAGTGCCTATTTCAAATCTTTTGGCCACCTTCCTACACATGGTCTTTTTATTGATGCAGAGAAACACTTTAAATTTCAGACACTCATTTTGACATACTTTTTGGCTCTATGAGTTACAAATATGGTTTCTTTGAGGTGTGTTTCTTCATTCTTTGTGTCCCATTTAATGAACAAAAGTTCTCAATTTGAATGTAAGCAGGGACATTTGTCTTTCCCCATATGATATTCGTGACTTTGGTCTGGCTTCATGAATCCTTCCCTACACTGAAATTATAAATATATTGGCCTATATTATCTTCTAAAAGTGTGCAATTTTCCTTTCGGTTTAGATCTTTAATCACCTTGTAATATTTTTTGTAAATAGTATGAGATGGGGGAGGGTCCACTTCTATTCATTTATTTTGGGTACATTTCTTTATTTTGGTATGGACGACCAACCATGGTGGAGTAACGTACTTAAAAGTTCATTCTATCCTCTTTGATCTTCAATGCTGTTTCCACCACAAATCAAATTTCCAAACACTTGCAAGTCTACTCATGAGACTGCTACTCTGTTTCATTAGTCACTTTGTTTATTTCTGCATCGTTGCAACACTTAATTGCTTTTTTAAAGGTAATTCTTGCAGTCCAGAAAGTCTAATTCTCCCACCAAGTTGTTCTTTCCCAAGAGTGTCTTGTTACCTATGTTTCCTTGATCGTCTATATAAAAATTCAAATACGGAATTTTCCAGTGGCACACACACATTTTCACACACACTGGGGAACTGTACAGAACTGCTCTGATTGACACTTGGATTTGGGAAGAATCAACATGAGACTCTTTCTCCAAGATGACATCTCTTTGTTTATTTGGAAACTTTTAAAGCCTCAATAAAATTTGCAATTTCCCCCATGAAAAATCTTGTACATACTTTAATTACAATTTTTCTAAGTAGTTTATATTTTAAATGTTATTCTTAACAGTAACCTCTAGTAATACCTTTGTTGGCGTATAATTAAATAGGGTAAAATGCCAAAAAAAAAATTCAGTGTCCCTCTTAAAGCGTTTTACATGTTTGTATCCACATGCCTACCACCACCATCCTGTGTCTGACATCTCCACCACTCCAGAAGGTTCTGCCCCGCTCCTTCCTGTTGACACCTCTGCGGGCTCCGTCAACTATCACCAGCTTGAGCGCCTCCCCTCAGTGTCTTGTATCCCTGAATTTCAAATACATAAAAGTATACAGCAGTCACTCACCTGTGCATCTTCTTTGCAGTCCTCCCACGTTGCTCTGTGATCCCGTAGGTTATTCGTTTTTATTGCTGGGAAGTATTCCATTATAAAGAGACCATGATTTGCATACCCGTTAGCCTTCGATGGACATTTTGGTTGGTTCCAGCTTGTGACAAATATGAATAAAGCTTCTAAAAATGTAATGGGATGTTTTTTGTGTGGGTTTGTGTGTTCATTCTCTTCGAGAGTTGCCAGGAGCTATTGCTGGTCTTTTAGGGTTTTGCCATTCCGGTGGGGGTGTATTTGCAGGTCTTTGTGCTCCACAGTTGCAGCCTCCGAGGACCGCTGATGGGGAGCACCTTTTCATGAGCTTATTGGCCTCAGTATTTCTTACTATGACATTTAATTAAACATCTTTCCCACTTTTAAGCTTGGGCATTGTAGCAGCCAGATGAGTGTTACTGTGACAAAATACCCAAGACAATCAATTGGCTTATAAGGAGAAAAAGGTTCATTTCATCTTGCAGTTTCCGAGGTTTCAGTCCATGGTCGCTTGACTCCGTTGCTTTTGGGTCTATGGTGGCCCAGTCGATCACAGCAGGAGCACATGAAGGAGTCGGGTTTACATCATGGCTTCCAGGAAGCAGAGAGGACAGGACGGGGTCAGGGTTCCAGTACCCCCTGCAAGGGAACACCCCAGTGACCTAACTTCCGCCCACTAGGCCCTACCTCACAAAGGTTCCCCCACCTCCCAGTAGTACCACAGCTGGTGACCGGGCCTTCAACAGATGGCCTCTGGGGACACTCAAGGTCTGAATTATAGCAGGCTTTTTATCTCTTTATTAATCAGTTATAGCAATTTGTGTGTGTGTGTTTGTGTGTGTGTGTGTGTGTGTGTGCGCGCGCACGTGCGGTGCTGGGGATTGAGCCCAGGGGCATTCTACCTTCCAGTTACAACCCCAGCCCTCTTTATTTTTTATTTTGAAACAGGGTCTCGCTTAGTTGCTGAGGCTAGCCTCGAACCTGCGATCCTCCTGTTTCAGCCTCTCAAATACTAGGAGTACAAGTGTGTACCACCATGCTCAGCCCTTAATAATTCTTTATATATTCTGGTCCAAATTCTTTGCAGACATGTTCACTGCAGATACCTTATTTTTTTCCTGATCTGCCAATGGCCTTTCACTTCTTCAACCATATATTTGAAAAGCAATGACTTTGAATTTTATTAAGTCCAATTTTATAAATGTATTGATTGTTGCTTTTATGGTCTTATTTGAGCAATCTCTGCCTATGGCCTGGAGGTATTCACAGGCATTTCCTTTTAGAGATTTTATAATTTTGGAGGTCATGATAATGTTCATTACCCATATTAAATTGATTTTGGTTCATATGGTAAAGTCAGAGGATCAAGGTTTTGTGGGGTTCCCCCCCCGTATCAATATCCAGTTGCTTCAATGCCATTTACTGAAAAGACTTCAGATTTCCCCACTAGATTCAATTAATGCCTTTGTGTGAGTTCATTTCTAGATTCTCTGTCTTGTTTCATTGATCGGTATATCTATTCTTACACCAAAATCACATTGTCATCAGGACTGTTGGAAGAAGTTAAAAGAAGTTGTGAAATTTGGCAGTGAAAATTCTCCAACATATTCTTCTTGTCCAAAATTATTTGGGCAACTTTCAGCCCTTGGCCTTTCCGTATACATTTTAGAATCAACAAAAGTTTGTATAAAAATCATTTTGCTAGTTCATTTCTTCCTGTGTCAGCTTTTCAGGTAAGTGGATATTTTAGCAATTGCAATATGAATCCTTGATTTATAACAGTCTTTTAGGCACATCACAGTCAAAATGCCAGAAATCAAAGGTAAAAAATCTTAAAGACCAGTGGGGTAGGGGTGGGGCACATCAGCAAAAGTATGGAAAGCAAAAGACAGCGGAACAGCACTTTTAGCGCGTTTACGGGGGAAGTGCCCTCGTGGATTTCTATAACTAGCGAAACTATCTTTCACAAACTGAGACGAGACGATGACATTTTCTCATAACAAAAAGAAAGGGTAAAGCATCTGTCACTAGCATGTGTGTGGCACAGCAAATGGTGATGGGAGCTCTTCAAAGCTAAAGAAAAATAACCCCAGACAGAATCACAGAATTGTGCGAAAAATGAAGAGAACCCACCAGGTAAAGATGTGGGTAAATAGCAGTGAGTTTTTATCATTTAAGACAACATCAATAACCAAGTCTCCTTGGCAAAAAGGGCAGAGGGATAAGAATGGAGTCAGAATAGTATGACACCCCTGCATTGGGGGGAAATGATTCTAGTGTGTGTTTTTATTTTTTTCCTTAAAGTCTGTTTTTCTGATACTAACCCAAGTATGTTGTTTTTTGTTGGTGTTTACTAGATCTTATAATTGTTCATCTTTTACTTTCAACCTCTTTATATGCTTACATATTAGACACCTCTCTTTTAAACAGTTTATAATTAGATTTTTAAAATATGGTTTGGTAATTTTTATCTTTCAGTGGAGTTTTTAGTCAATTTACACTTGTTTTAGTCACTGATATGTGGAATTATTTCCATCATTTATTTTGTACCTTTTATTTATCTTCTCTTTTGGTATCTTTTTCTTCTCTTTTCTACTTCTTTGGATTGATTTAATGAGTTTTTTTTTCATTGTCTTTATAGTTAAAAATGGTTCTACCATTTTAATGTCTGCCTTAGGCATTTTAACATGTATATTGATTGAGCTTATGAAAATTCAAATTCAATCAATATATTTACCCTACTCCCAACTAATAGGAGTTTCAAACACTAACACCAATCATTCTTTCCTGACTGCTTACCACTGTGATTTTTAAAATTCCATGTGGCATTTCTGCTATTCTGCAAGTCAACGTCAGTTACATTTGTCCACGCGTACGCCACTTTCTTTGGTCATCATTTCTTCTTGCCTCTCATCTCCCATTTTGCTCTTATTCTTTGAAAGAGGCTTCCTTGGGATATGCACATTCAAGAGAGATCTTTTTCCTAAAAAAGTAAAGAATGATTCCACTCTCTTCTGGCCCCCACTGTTCATGTTAAAAGGTTAGGAATTAATCCAGTTGTCTCTCCTTTGTGGGGAATTTGTCTTTTTCTCTCTGGACTTTCAAGGAATTCTGCCTAGTCGGGTGTGGTGGCCCACACCTGTAATCCCAGTACCTGGGAGGCTGAAACAGGAGGATCGCAGGTTCAAGGCCAGCCTCAGAAACTTAGTGAGACCCTGTTTCAAAAAAAAAAAAAAGATGGGGTATAGCTTGGAGGTGGAATGCACTGGGGTTCAATCCCCAATACTACACACATGTACAAGTCCTGCCTTTTCATGTCTCTAGTTATGGTGTGAGTTTCATTTGTCCTGCTTTGGATGTGATGGGTTTGATGAAGATCAGGTTCTTTCATCGGTTCTTAGACATGCTTGGCCCTTAAGTCATCAAATATTACCTCTTGCTCCTCTGGAACATGTAAGTTAAACCTTCTCACTCTGTTGTCATAACTCTGTATCTCTTTTTTTTATATATATATCTTCTTTGGTCTTTTTATTTGTGTACTGTGTTCAGTGTAATTTCTCCAGCTCTATCTTCCCGTTCACTGATTCTCTCTTTACCTGTGTCTAACATGCGGTTAAACCCACTGATTGAGTTTTTTATTTCAGTTAATATGTTTTTCATTTTTGGAATTATACCTGGCTATTTTTCAAACCTCCTTGCTCCTTGCTCAGAGCTCCAATCTCCTCTTCATTTTTTTAGCCACACTGATGTTCTTGTCTAATGCTTCCAACATGTGTAGTCAGCGGCTCTGATTCTTCTAGTTGTTTCATGTAGTTGTGGTTGTTTGTTTTCATTTGGGTCTTCTTCATGGGTTTGGGCCCCTTGTCTGTGATGCGATTTTTTTTTTTTTTTGGTACTGGGGATTGAGCCCAGGGGCGTTCTACCTCTGGGCCTCACTAAGTAGCCGAGGCTGGCTGTGAACCCAGATCCTCCAGTCTCAGCCTCCCAAGTACTGGGATTACAAGCGTGCACCACCACGCCCAGCGCTGTGATGCTATTTTGACTGTGAACTCAGTCTGCTTGAAATGGATTTGTTTGGGGGAATTGCTTGAGGCCTGCTTTGATGTTGAGTTTCTCCCCAGAGGATTTGCCCTCACTTCTTTAAAGTGCTGTAAGGTGCTGCCAACCATAAACGCTCTGACCTGAATTTTCAGGTGAGGCCTTTGGACCACCTAGGGAGTATGAACTTGGCTTGGAGACTGCATGAAGCCTGGCTCATGGTTACGAATTCCAGAGAGAGCTCTCTTTCCTTCACTCAGTGCCAAAACCTTCGTGGAGAGCTTTGCTAAGTGCCCCTGGGCATGTGGGAAGCACCTCAGATCCTCCACCCACTGACATGAGCCCTTGGGGGCCTCAGGATGGGGTCCCAGGAGCCTCCTCACTGGGCAGGCCCTGCCCTCTCGCTGCCCCTCAGCCCAGAAGGCCACAGATGAACACAGAGGTTGGCACTCACCTCTCCTGTCACAGAAAAGACCTGTCTGGATATGTGAGTTATTTTGTCTTAGAGAATCCTTCCTTTCTTTCCAGGACAGCACCTTGACAAAGCGATTTTAAGATTAATCTCAAAAAACAAACAGGTGAATAGCAGCTGAGGCACTTTGGGGTAAAACACACAGTTATCTGTGACATAACATTCCTGCCAGAGTGTGAGATGAAGCCTTGGCCTTGTCCACGTGCCTTGGTCCCGTGCACGGCCCTGGCTCCTGTCACAACCAGTCACCAATGATGAACGGAAGGTGTAGAAACAGGCCCTGTCATAAGACACACTTCAAGGTCCTAGAGATGGAAAGAATCCTTAGACAAAGAATTGGCAGAGGGCCGGGCGTGGTGGTGCACGCTTGTAATCCCAGTACTTTGGGAGGCGGAGACCGGAGGATCCAGGTTCGCGGCCAGCCTCACCTCTCTCTCTCTCTCTCTGTCTCTCCCTGTCTCTCTCTCTCTCTCTCTCTCTCTACTTAGTGAGGCCCTCTGCAACTTCGTGAGACCCGGTTTCAAAATAAAGTATAAAAAATAGGGCCAGGGGTGTAGCGCGGAGGTAGAACGCCCCTGGGTTCAATCCCCAGTACCACAAAAAAAAAAAAAGAATTGGCAGCTAGATAATTGTTAGCCACTTAGAAAAATGCTCAGTTAGGCCGGGCGTGGTGGCTCACGCTTGTAATCCCAGTACTTTGGGAAGCGGAGACCGGAGGATCTGGGTTCGCGGCCAGCCTCAGCTCTCTTTCTCTCTCTCTCTCTCTCTCTGTCCTTAGTGAGGCCCTCTGCAACTTCGTGAGACCCAGTTTCAAATATAAAGTATAAAAAATAGGGCTGGGGGCGTAGCGCAGAGGTAGAACGCCCCTGCGTTCAATCCCCGGTACCGCAAAAAAAAAAAAAAATGCTCAGTTAGGGTTATATCGTACACTAAAACCCAGTCTAGGTAAATCCAAGAGTCAAATGTAAAAAGGAAAAATATAAAAGGGTCTTAAAAGTAGAAGGCAATATCTATAAAACCTCCAGGCGGGAAGGCATTTGTAAGCATAAAAAGCAAAGGAAAGAACATAAGATAAAATAAAAATCTTTAAACTTCTATTAGTATGAAAACACAGTGAGTCAAGGTAGCAGGCAGCTGGGCGTGGTGGCGCACGTTTGTAATCCCAGTACTTGGGAGGCTGAGTCAGGAGGATCGCAGGTTCACAGCCAGCCTCAGCTACTTAGTGAGGCCCTCCGCAACTTAGTGAGACCCTGTTTCAAAATAAGGAATAAAAAATAGGGCTGGGGGTGTAGCCCGGAGGTAGAACGCCCCTGGGTTCAATCCCAGTACCGAAAAAAAAAAAAAAAACAAAGTAGCAGGCAAAGGCAAGTTGGAATACCTGGAAATAATGGGAACGACAAAGATTCATATTCTCTGCCTTTAAAGGACTGTTACAGATTAATACGGCTGAGGTTCAGATGATATAGACAGAGGATTTACACCAAAACTTCTCAATAAACTCTTGAAAGAAATGTTCAAGTTCACTAAAAATCAAAGAAATGTACTCTTAAAAGACTATAGCTTTTAGACCCACCAACTTTGTCGCATCATAACACTCCTCTGGTGAGATCTCGGGATGGGTGCTTCTTATCCTGACGGTCAACTGCACTGTAGTTTCTGAAGGATGGTTTGGTTTTATGTCTCAAGAGCTATAAAAGTATTCCCAATGTCCTGGCCTAGAAGTTTGCCTCATACATGTTTATCCCTGGGATAAATCAGATTGAGGTAAATATAATATGAATGAGACCAGAAAAAAACAGCAAAAACCACAAAACCCGTACCCAGTAATAGAAACTGGCTAAGATATTATGATTTATCCAAGGAATATGGCGCATGATGAGACAGATATTAAAAACCAGGCTTTGGACATTGGAGCAAAGACGGTCTTTTCAACAAATGTTCCTGAGAAACCTAGATACTCCCGAGTAAAATGATGAGTATAGACACAGACCTTACACCGCCACAAAAATGAGCTCTAAGTGGATAAACCCTTAGAGGGCTCTTGGGCTCTAAGCCCTAAATGGAGACCACGAAACTGTAAAATGTTCAAAAGATAACACAGGGGGAAAGCTTGGTGGCCCTGGGTGTGACAATGACCCTTAGATACAACACCAAAGGCAGGTTCATGAGCAAAACCACAGGCACGCTGAAGTGCATTCGGATTAAAAACTTCTCTCTGCAAAAGACGATGCCAGGAGAATGAGAGGACAAACACAGACTGTGAGAAAATGTTTGCAAAAAGAAATGTCTGATAAAGGATCGCTTTCCAAAATATACACAGACCTCTTAAAACTTAACAGTAAGAGAATGAACAACCCAAGTTAAAAATGGGCAAAGAACCTAAACAGAGGACGATATGCAGATGTTCAACATCACAGGTCATCCGGGAATTGCAGGCTAAAGCAACAACAAGGTATGGCGGCACTCCTATCCCGGTGGCTGAAATCCCAAACATTGACACCTCTGATTGCTGGCGAGGATGTGGAGTTGCAGGAACACGGCCACTTTGGAAGACAGTTTCTTACAAAACCAAACATACTCTTCCCATACAACAGAGCAATCACACTCCCTTGGGATTTAGCCAAATGAGTTGAAAACAGGGCCACTCAACAATTTGCACATGGAGCTTTTTACAACAGCTTTTTCAAAATCATAATTTTCATAATTTTTAGAACAGTTTTTTTTTTCATAATTGCTAAAACCTGGAAGCAACTAAGAGGTCCTGCAGAAGGGACATGGCTGCATACACTGTGGAGCATTCAGATAAGAGAATATTACAACTAAAAAGAAGTAGGCGCTCAAGCCATGAGGAGACACAGGGGAAACCTAAATGCACATTGTTAAGTGAAAGAAGCTAACATAAAAAGACTACGTACTGTATGATTGCAACTCTGTGATATCCTGGAAAGACAGAACCGTGGAGACAGGAGAATGGTCAGGGGTTGCCCGGGGTTGGGAGGGCTGGGCCGATGAAGCACGGGGAAGCTTTAGGTCAGTGGAACTGTTTCGGATGATACTATAGGAATGACGCCTGTCATTACACATTTGTCAAATCCCATATGACAAAATAAAGTGAACCCTATTGCCATCGACGGACCTGGAGGGACAGTGATGTGTCGGCGTGGTCTCATCAGTTGTAGTAGTTGTACCACTCTGCCTGGGGAAGTGGGGGGGTCTACACATGTGTGAGTGGATGGAGGAAGTGGGGGTCTACATGTGTGTGGATGGATGGAGGAAG
>PVJS01051618.1:0-13910 GCA_004027185.1 Glis glis
AAAATAGGGCCGGGGGCGTAGCTCGGAGGTAGAACGCCCCTGTGTTCAATCCCCGGTACTGCAAAAAAAAAAAAAAAAAGAAAAAGAAAAACAAAGCTATGTTGTTTGAAGGAACATGGATGGAACTAGAGAATAGAATGCCGAGTGAGACCAGCCAGCCTCAGAAAGTCAAGGGTCATGTGTGTTCTCTCATACATGGAAGCCAGAGAGAAAACAGGAGACAGAGAAGACTTGAGATGAATGAGAAGAGACAGCAGTAGAGTAGTGGAAAGGGGTTGGGGGAGGGAGGGGAGGAGAGGGAAAAGGAGGATCGAGGAAGAGAACAGTTTAAAGAATACTATGTCTACATATGAAGGCATCGCTGCCAATCTCACTAACAAGGATGGGGAGGCCGGGAGGGGGTGTGAGCCACAGGGAAACGCAGCAAGTACCGTGTGCATGTATGATTCTATCACCTGAACCCATGATGTGTAATTACAATGCACCGAGAAAAGTATGTTTAAAATATATATAGATAGAAGCCGGGCGTGGTGGCGCACGCTTGTAATCCCAGTACTTTGGGAGGCGGAGACCAGAGGATCCGGGTTCGCGGCCAGCCTCAGCTCTCTCTCTCTTTCTCTCCCTGTCTCTCTCTCTCTCTCTCTCTCTCTCTCTCTACTTAGTGAGGCCCTCCGCAACTTCATGAGACCCGGTTTCAAAATAAAGTATAAAAAATAGGGCCGGGGGTGTAGCGCGGAGGTAGAATGCCCCTGCATTCAATCCCCAGTACCACACACACACACACACACACACACACACACACACAAATATATATATATATATATATATATATATATATATATATATACAGAGAAAGAGAGAGAGAGAAAGAGAGAGAGAGAGAGATGGCGCTAGTCTCTCTACATTCCTAAACGCTGGTCAAAACATTGCTTCAACGTTTTTTCATTGAGAAAGTCAACACAGTTATCTTACATCCAGCGTAGCCTCTATTCTACAATCTAGAAATAGAAAATGCCCACGAGATCGACTTAGACCCAACCAGCACAGCTTGCTGAGTCCACTCGAATCGGCTGCTACCCTGGAAGAAGATCGCGCCATGCTAAGGTGGACACAGCCCAGCCCCTGGCCCAGATTAGGATGTGCTAGAAGTAGACCTTTGTCCCATCGCCGACTGCCCGAAGTGGTTCTACCACCCGTCATGTCCCGTGGCCCAGGGGCCGGTGACGTCCGGCTCACCATGCAAGATATTCAGGCGGCTCGGCAGCAGGGACAGGGCCACCTGGATTTCAGGTTTCTGCAAGACAGATACCAAGCAGGGGCTGTGGGCCAGCGTGCAGGGTGCTCGTGTGAGGCTGAGATGGCAGAAAGGAGGCAGAGTGGCCGTCCCCACCGCGCCTGGCCGCAGAGCATGGCGGATCTGCGTTCTAATTCCTCCCTTTCCTCTTCTTTCTCCCCCTTCACTGGCTCCTGCCATCTGTAAAGAGTCTGCGTCCTCATGCGCAGCGGGGCTCAGCGGGTGAGGGGGCCCTTCCCTGGACTGGGGGAGTGGCTGCCTCCCACCAGGAGCGACCCGCAGGTCACAGGACATTTGCCCCCCCCCCGCCAGCTGTTTCTTCATCATCACCCAGACTTCCCAGAAGTCCACCTGGCTCTTCCTTTTTGTGGGGGATATTCTATTTGGAAGGGAGGAAGAGGAGACCGGATAACAGGAGGGATGTTGTTCTCTATTTTCAGAATAAAGAACTTCAGCCAAATTCACTTCCCCAAGCAAGGCCAGCACTACAGGCACATTTTCTGGTTCAGAGAAGAGCCGGGAGCGTCACCTCGAATCCATCCATTGTTCTCCCGATCCTGCTTCCCAGGGCCAGGCCTGGAAAGGGGCCTGCGGAAATGCAAAGTCCTACTGACTGCATTCCAAGGAAGACCCCCCCTTTTTTTATACTGGGGATTGGATCCAGGAGCATTCTACCTCTGAGCTACATCCCACTCTTTTATTTTGAAACAAGATCTGGCTAAGTTGCTGAGGGTCTCGCTAAGTGGCTGAGTCTGGCCTCCAACCTGCGATCCTCCTGTCTCAGCCTCCCAAGTATTGGGATGACAGGCATGCATCACTGCGTCTGGCTAGACAGGGTCCCTTTGAGCACGCCTAGACCAGCCTGCGTCGGTCCTCCGTCCTATCCATGCCAGAGTCTAGTCGGTGTCAACTGTGAAGGCACAGCCCTACCCACCTGTGGGAGACTGTTCACAGGAGGGCAGCCCATCCTTTCTGAGGCCAAAACTGAAAGGACAACAGAAACGGCGTGAAACCCCCTTCTGAACCACAGCTCCGGGCCGACTGTCATTTTTGAGAATACACTTCTCCATTCCGTGAATGGTTACCTTTGTCTCTACGGCCCAGCTATTTATGTGCTTGGAGAACTCTCCAGCGGCCCCTTTTCCAAGAAATGAGCGCGCCCCGTGGGGACTGTTTACTGAGCCTCCTGCTGTGGTCATATCTGGAGGGAACCGCACTTCTGGGCTCCGGGCTGAGCAGTACTCTTGACTGTCCGGTGGACCAGACGTCTTGCAGTCGCACGTGTGCTAACACTCCCGCCAAGCAGGCTGGCTACGGCCGCCTCAACGCTCGCCCAGGCTCTCCTCTTAAATTTAGGTCTGTGATTCATTTTTAATTAATTGCTGTATAGGATGGGAGAAAGCTGAGGTTTTGTTTCCTTATGAACATCCAATTGATACAGCACCCTTCTTTGAAAAAACTTTAGTTCCCCTGGAGATTGCTTTGACATCTTTGCCAAAAACTTAGCGAGACCCTGTTTCAAAATCAGAAGGTTTGGGAGTGGAGGGGTGTAGCTTGGAGGTTGAATGGCCCCGGATTCAATCCTCAGTACCGCAGGGAACAAACAAAAATTTGTTTTCTCCTACCCAGCTCCATCCCCACACCTGTTAACCACCCTCTCTCCATCCACCCTCCTCCCCCAGCCTCTGGTAACCCCTATTCTTTCTCTGCTTCTGTGAGAGCAACTTTTTTAGCTTCCCCAAATAAGTGAGAGGACATCATATTTGCCTTTTTTTTTTTTTTTTTTGCAGTACTGGGGATTGAACCCAGGGGCATTCTACCTCCACGCTACACCCTCAGTCCTATTTTTTATTCTTTATTTGGAAACAGGGTCTCACTAAGTTGCGGAGGCCTCACTAAGTAGCTGAGGCTGGCCGTGAACCTGCGATCCTCCGGTCTCAGCCTCCCAAGTAATATTTGTCTTTCTGTGCCTGTCTCGTTTTACCTAACACAGTCTTATCTTGACAAGAGTTCCATACGTACCTGAAAAGAATATATGCTCTGCCCTTACAGGTTAGTGATCTATAAACCTCGGTCAGGCCGTGGGGGTCACTGTACAGACCAGAGATGTCCCTACTGATTACAGTTCTTCCAGTCGTAACTAATGAAAGGTGTTATGATTTCCCAACATGATTGTGGAGTTGGCTACTTCCTTTAATTCTGTCATTTTTGCTTCATATATTTTATTTATTTGGTACTGGGGATTGAACCCAGGGGCATTTTATCTCCGAGCTACATACACCCCCAGCCCTATTTTTTTATTCTTTATTTTGAAACACGGTCTCACTAAGTTGCAGAGGGCCTCACTAAGTAGCTGAGGCTGGCCACGAACCCGGATCCTCCTGTCTCAGCCTCCCAAGTACTGGTATTACAAGCGTGCGCCACCACGCCCGGCTTGCTTCATATATTTTAAATCCCAGAAGTGAGCTGGGCGTGGTGGCACACGCTTGTAATCCCAGTACTTGGGAGGCTGAGACCGGAGGATCGCAGGTTCGTGACCAGCCTCAACAACTTAGGCCCTCCGCATCTTAGTGAGACCCTGTTTCAAAATAAAGAATGAAAATAGGGCTGGGGATGCCGCTCAGAGGTAGAATGCCCCTGGGTTCAATCCCCAGTACCACAAAAAAAAGCAAAAAAATAAAAAAAGAAATGGTTTTCACGACTGTGCATGTATACATTACAGAGAAAACCCTCTAGCCTCTCTCTCGCCCTCCCTCCTCCTCCCCCTCCTCCTCCTCCTCCTCCTCCTCCTCCCCCTCCTCTTCTTCCTCCTCCTCCTCCTCTTCTTCTACTTCTTCTTCTTCTTCTTCTGGTACTGGGGATTAAATCCAAGGGCATTCTACCTCTGAGCCATACCCTCAGCCCTTTTTATTTGGAAACAGTGTCTGGCTAAGTTGCTGAGAGCCTCGCTAAATTGCTGAGGCTGGCCTCAAACCTGCGATCCTCCTGTCTCAGCCTCCAGGATTACAGTCATGGGCCACCACGCCTAGCAGGTATCTTCATCTTTAACTACAGAAGCTTCTGGGATTGAAGAGCTCCTAAGGCAAGAGGGATTTATGAAGCCCTGTGTCAACTGTTTCCTCTGGTAAGATTCTCACGTCCCCCAAATTATTATGTGTGTAAGTGGACCAAGTCTCCCATGCCAAGGGTGTGAACAATGCAGGGAAACTCCGCTAATAAGCTTAGATTGATCATTTTGATCAACATGGAGAAAAGTTCCTAAAGACAGGCCCCGGGGCTGTTTATCAATGACTTGAGTAAGAAATGAAGAGAAGATAGGCTTATCAGAGCTGTAGGTGACCAGAGGTGAGCACCAAGCACTTATAATCAGCATTCAAAATCATCATTAAGCTAAAGTGTGCCAAAGCACCCAAGGAAAGTTGAAAGGAGACAAGCAAGTGCTGTGTGCATATGTTTGTATTATTTTGAACCTCACTGTGATGTATCATTACATTGCACCAATAAAAGTATAAAAATAGAGATAAGCAAATACGTGTTTAGGCCATGGAGCTGTTTATCAATGATTTGAATAATAAATGCACAGTAGATATGCTTATCAAAACTGTAGGTGACCAGCAGGTAAGTACCAAGTGCTTGTGTGTATATATGGGCATAATGCAAATAAAATCAGCATTCAAAATCATTTAGTCTCCAGGCATGGTGGTGCACACCTATAATCCCAGTACTTGGGAGGCTGAGACAGGAGGATCCGGGTTCGCAGCTAGCCTCAGCTACTTAGTGAGGCCCTCCACAACTTAGTGAGACCCTGTTTCAAAATAAAGAACAAAAAAATAGGGCTGGGGGCATAGCTCAGAGGTAGAATGCCCCTGGGTTCAATCCCCAGTACCTCAAAAAAAAAATCATTTTGTTAACATAGTATGCCAAGAGCATTTAAATAAAGTTTAAAAGAGAGAAGCAAGTATGTGTTTTGGCTTCACTACTTCAAGATGAAGAATTAGCATGGCAGCGATGCATTCGAGAAATCAGGCTTTGGTATAAATAAACCTAATAAAAAGGCAATAATAAAGGCAAAATAATAAGAATAAAGTCCAAAGAATAAGAAGCTCTATAAGCTAAAGCAATCGTAGGTCACAGGGAGCAAAGAATGCATCCAAAACAAATGTCCTACAGGTAGGTCATGTCTGGAAGTCGTGGAACGAGCTGAGGAACTGCAGGTAGTGAGCCCGCAGAACACGACAACATCTCAGCAGGTCACAGATATTGGATGCTGTCCCGAGAATGAACGAGGACAGGTGTCCTGGCCGGTGCTTCCCGAGCTGTGATAAAGCATATTTTCCCTCCCAAGCATAAAGGCATTTTCATAAAACACAGTAAAACTATTCTGGCAATGAAAACTCCCTCCATTTTTTTCTGAATATTTAGTTTCTGTACTTAATTCATTGTGAACAAGTGAACAGTTCATGACTCCTCCCCTTTTTAAGTAGCTTTATCTACCCATACCAGAAAAAAGCACCAAATCAAAAAGAATCGTTTTATGGGGAGTTAAATTTTAGCTTCATGTAACAAGAGAGCACCCAGCTCCTGTGGGAGGTGTTCAGAGGAATAACAAGCTCGTCTGTTACCTAAGATGTTGGGACTCCATAAAGCAGATTTCTGGATTGGGAAGGGGACTGGATTAAATCATTGAGGATTCTCTCTACGATTCTGTGAGACCAAAAGTAAATACATGAACACAAACCCTCAAAATAGCCAGCCAAACACATTAATTATTAGCATACTTACAAAATCAATCGTGATGCCTTAAGTGAAATGTATGGAGAAAAGACAATCAAAATGACAAAGCAGTATGTAAACCATAATTAAGAAGCCTTAAATATGTGACAATTATTAACATCCAAAAGCACAAAACAAGGATCACAATCCTTTTTCTTTTCTTTCTTTCTTTTTTTTTACGGTACTGGGGATTGAACCCATGGACATTCTACCTCCGAGCTACACCCCCAGCCCTATTTTTTATACTTTATTTTGAAACCAGGTCTCACGAAGTTGCAGAGGGCCTCACTAAGTAGCTGAGGCTGGCCACGAACCCGGATCCTCCAGTCTCCGCCTCCCAAGTACTGGGATTACAAGAGTGTGCCACCACACCTGGCATTTTATTCTTTATTTTGAAACGGTCTCACTAAGTTGTGGAGGGCCTCACTAAGTAGCTGAGGTTGGCCGCGAACCCAGATCCTCCTGTCTCAGCCTCCCAAGTACTGGGATTACAAGCGTGCAACACCACCTCGCTTTTTTTGAGATGGGGTCTCGCTATGTTGCCCAGGCTAATCTCAAACTTGTGGACTTAAGCCATCCTCCCACGTCCCTCTGCTTAGCAGCTGAGACTACAGGTGTGTACCACCACACCCTGTGCTTTCTTTAAAAGAAACAGGCATGGTGGCACACGCCTATAATCCTAGTACTTGGGAGGCTGAGTCAGGAATATCACAAGTTGGAGGCCAGCCTGAGCAACTTAGTGAGATCCTTTCAAAATAAGAAATAAAAAGGGCTGGGGCATAGTTCAGAGGTAGAACATCCTGGGTTGAATCCCAGTAGCGTGCAAGTGCATGTGTGCACACACAACACACACACACACACACACACACACACACAGTCATTGATATCACCTTTGTCTGCTTAAATTCATTATTACCGCCGGGCGTGGTGGCGCACGCTTGTAATCCCAGTATTTTGGGAGGCGGAGACCGGAGGATCTGGGTTCGCGGCCAGCCTCAGCTCTCTCTCTCTCTCCCTGTTTCTCTCTTTCTCTCTCTCTACTTAGTGAGGCCCTCCGCAACTTTGTGAGACCCGGTTTCAAAATGAAGTATAAAAAATAGGGCTGGGGGTGTAGATCAGAGGTAGAATGCCCCTGGGTTCAAGCCCCGGTACCGCAAAAAAAAAAAAAATCATCATTACCATCACCACCAACCCTCAACTCCATCACCAACACCAACACCATTATCACCCCTACCACTACCACCATGATCATCATCACCAGCATCACCATCACCACCACCACCACCACCACCAATACCAATAGGACCACCATCACCACCATCACCACCATCACCACCATCACCACCATCACCACCATCATCACCATCACCACTACCACCACATTTGTATATCTTCTGTGGAGAAATATCTATCCAGATCCCTCATTCATTTTTTAAAAATTGGAATATTTATCTTTTTATCGTTGAGTTGTATTAATTCTTTATGTATACTAGATATACGGTTTGCAAATATTTTTCTATTTACAGATTGCATGATCATGCTGTGTCATCCTATCTATTTATTGCTGGATTTGGTCTGCTAGCATTTTGTTGAAATTTTTTTGCATCTATATTCTTAGAGGTATTGGTCTGTAGTTTTCTTTTCTTGTAATGTCTTTGTCTAGTTTTGGTGTCAGAGTAATACTGGTCTCGTAGAATGATTTGGAAAGTATTCCCACCTCTTCTATTTTTGGAAGAGTTTCTCAAGGATTTGTGTAAATTCCCCTAAACATTTGGTAGAATTCACCATCAAAACCATCTGGTCCCGGGCTCTTCCTTGTGGGAAGGAGTTTTTGTTGTTGTTTGTTTAAATTTCTAATTCAATCTCTTTACTTGTTAAAGGACTGTCTTCTAGAGTTAGTTTTGGTGGTTTATGTCTTTCTAGAAATTATCCCATTTCATCTGGGCAATTCAATCTGTTTGCATAGAATTACTCATAGTATTTCCTTATAATTTTTTTTTTATTTCTGGAAGGGTGATGTAACTGTGCCTTCTTTCATTCCTCATAGTAGTAAATTGAGTACTCTCTTTCTTTTTTTCCTGGCGAGTCCAGCCCAAGGATTGTCAACTTTCTTGATCTTTTTCAAAGAACTAACTTTTGATCTTATTAATTTTTTTAATTGTTTTTCTGTTGTTTATTTCTAATCTTTATCATTTCCATCCTTCTGTTTGCTTTGGGCCAGGCTTTCTCTTGTTCTTTTAGTCTTTTGAGGTAGGAGATGAAGTTTTTACTTCGAGGTCTTCTTTTTGAAAGAGATGTCAGTCATCGATTTCCCTCTAAGCACTGCTTTTGCTGCACCCCATAAGTTTTGCTCTGTTGGTTCTCACATTCATTTATCATAAAGTATTCTCTTATTCCCCCCCGAGTGCACTTTTTTGACACATTGGTTTTCTTTAGGTGTGTTGTTTAGTTTCGACATATTTGTGAATATTCTGTTTTCCTTCTGTTACTGACTTCCCACTCCACTCCACTGTGGTCAGTGAGGAAGCTTCCTATGACTTCAGTCCTTTTAAAGGCATTGAGACCAGTTCTACAGCCTCACATATGGTCTACTCTGGAGAATGCTTCGTGTGCACTTGAGAAGAATGTGTACTCAGCTGTCGTTGGGTGGAGTTTTCTGTAGGTGTCTGTTAGGTCATGTTGGTTTATAGCATTGTCCACATCTTCTGTTTCATTGTTGACCTTCTGCCTACTTGTTCTATCCATTACTAGAAGTGGAGATATTGAAGTCTCCAATTATTATTTTTGAATGCTGTATTTCTGACAGTTTTTAACCTGAGTATTTTGGGTCGTTGCTTGTTTGTTGGGTGCAGTTTTTTTTTTTATAATTGTTATAGCTTCTTGATGGTTGACCCTTTTTTCATTATGAATTGTCTTTTGTCTGTAGGTAACACTTTTGTCTTAAAGTCTGTTTTGTCTATCATCAGTGTGGCCACTTAGCATGCCATATCTTTTTCTTCCCCTTTACTTTCAACCTGTTTGAACTTATGTATGCCTCTTGTAGACAGCATATGTTGGATCACGGTTTTTGCTTTTTTTTATACATGCTGCCTTTCTCTGCCATTTATCTGAAATTTTTAATCTATTTACATTCAATGTAATTACTAGCAGGGTATGAATGACTTTCGCTATTTTGGTATTTGTTTTCTATATAACTTAGGTCCTTTTGTTCTTCTGAACCTCCATTATTGCATTCTTTTGAATTAAGTAGATCGGGCTGGGATGCAGAGCAGAATACTCTAACGTTCCTATCCCTGAATCTCACTATGACGTATAATTACAATGCACCAATAAAAGTATATAAAAATTAGTGCCAAGATCAAGGTCACTAAGATTTTCTCCCATTTCCTTCTAGGAATTGCATAGTGGTAGCTTTTTCTTCATATCTATAGTCTATTTTTAATTCATTTTTTGGTATGTTTTGAAGGAAGGATTGAGGATTTATTTTCTTGTGACATGTGGCCGCCCAGTTTTTCTAGCACCATTTGTTGAAGATTATGGTTTCTACCCTGAGTGTCCCTGGTGTCTCTGTCAAAAAGAGATTGACCATGTAAGGGTGGGGCTATTTCTCAACACTCAGTTCCATTTCATTGATCTGCATATCTGCCTTGACACCAATGTTAGTTTATAATGATAGAGTGAATTATGAAGTTTTAGAATTAGCTTTAGAATAAGAGTACAGGGTTTGAGATATTCCTGGCCTCCCTCCAAGCATCCATTTTGCCATCCTGGAGGGCTTTGTTCCCCTTTGGGGTGTGAGGAACCCCTGTGAGGTCTTCTACCTTGACACAGAGAGGGTAGTGGGGGAGTCTGACTTAGAAGGAGTCAGAGAGTGAAGCCAGGACCGCCCAGCCGGATCACCCAGCTGATTCTTTAGACAGAGAGGCCTGCTGACAGGTGTTGAAAGTAACAGATAAGAAACACTAAGGACATAGGTGTCTTTGATTCTACACAAAGACCAGGAGTACAGCAGATGGCAGCTTATGCACAACCAGTTCCCTTTTTCATCCACTGATAAAACAATCCCATGGCATTGTTTGGGGTGTTGGAGGAAGGCCATATTAGAATTATCCTAAGGATAAAGCTTTAAAGATCTCTTTCGGCACTCAGATGAGAGGCCCTGCTGACTGGCTTGTGGGGCTCTTAGCTGGTGGGATCAGGAGGGACGGTGAATAGAAAGGAATAATGATGGGCCTCAGCAAGGCCTCTGGAGGAGACGAGGAATGCATAGTCCTAGGGCGGGCAGAGGTACCCAAGAGATCAGAGCACAGGACACTTTCTGGGATCCTGAATCAAGTCTCCATAGCTCAGCAGAGGCCAGGTCCAATCTCCAACTGGAAAATGTGCACAGAGGGAGGATTTCCTCAGAAGACTCTGGAACAACACATGTACAAATGAATGGGCAGTTTAGCCAACACTTGGGAGAGTCCAGCATGTGGACTGCTCGGTTTATAAAGCGATCTCATTACTACAGGTGCTGGCATGGCTCTGGGGCCAGAGAACCCCAGCGGCCCAGTGCAGCCACCTCTGTGACTCTGGAACCCCATCAAGCTGAGATAGCTCGCACAACCAAGGTGCACAGAGCCATGTCTCAGCTGTGACTGAATTATTCCAGAGATAGGAGACAGCCAGGCACTCCTGTGGCACTTGGCCACTGCTCGCAGCAAGAAGAAAAACATTAGGTCCAACTCCCTCTCAAATGTTCCAGGAGCGAGACCTTTGTCTGCTTGTCTCCTTTTGTTTCAGCCCCAATCGCCCTTGATAAAGTTCCATGTAAAACAGTGGAGAGTTAGCCGGGCGTGGTAGTGCATACCTGTAATACTTGGGAGGTTGAGACAGGAGGATCAAAGATTTAAGGACAGCCTCAGCAACTTAAGGAGACCCTGAGCAGCTTAGTGAGACCCTGTTTCAAAACAAACAAGCAAACAAAAACAACAATAAAAACAGGCTGAGGGTGTAGCTTGCAGGTAGAGCGCCCCCTGGGCTCAATCCCCAGTATCACACATACACACAACGTGGAGAGTTAAGATTCTCTACATTGAGCAAAACATGCAGAAAGAAATGAAGAGGTTCATCAAACTCACACTGGGAGGCCCAGCCTGGTCTCCAGCCAGAGCAGCCGGCTCAGCTCTAGCTACCATCCCTCAGCAGCCCACCCGCTGTCCTCATAAGGAAGCATCCATGGCCCAAGGCATCTGGGACCTGCTACTCTCCACGTCACCCTCTGGAGATTCACAAAACACACAGTACCTCATGGGCTCCAACACCACCATGCAAAGATGATGCGTCATTCCTCATCAGGGAAATGCCAATCAAAGCCGAGATAAGCTATCACTCCACACACTAGGTTGGGAGATAACGACAAAGACAAGATAAGGGTTGGTGAGGATGGGGAGAAATTGGGACTCTAGCACGCTGCTGCTGGCTGCCGGTAGAGGTGTACATGCTGCAGCAGCTTTGGAGAAGAGATTGGTGACTCCTCAAAATGCTGAACATGAAATTATTATATGAACCAGCCACTCCACGTCTATGTATACTTTCAAGAGAATTGACATCGTATGTTCAGCCGAGTGCCGTCTGTAATCCCAGTACTTGGGAGGCTGAGACAGGAAGATCACCGGTTTGAGGCCAGCCTCAGCAACGTAGTGAGAGCCTGTTTCAAAACAAAAAAATCAAAAGGGCTGGGGCGGGGGGGGGGTAGCTCAGAGGTAGAATGCCCCTGGGTTCAATCCCCAGTACCAATAAATAAGTAAATAAAGTAAATAACTTTTGATTGCAATTTTTTGTTGAATTTTCTCAAGTGCTTACATGAGCTTGTAATGTGAGTTCCCCAATCCTGGGCCCTTTCTCTGCCGGAAGAGATTCCAGGGACCCACAGGACAAGGGACACCGGGCAGTCTGCCTGGGCGAGCTACCCCGGAGGGCTCAGAGCACGGTAACCCTGGGTCTCTGAGTGTGACAGAAGAGCTCCAGGAGGGCCAGCACTGAGACCGGCCCCTCTAAGTCTCCACCACTAGAAGCTGCCGCAGGGTAGAGTTACCAGCCTCCACCTGAGCCCTGAAAACCGGTCTTGCTGGCTGGCTTCCCGGGGTCAGAGGTCAGCCTTCCCAGCAGGCTGCTGGCTCTGGGAGGCTCTGGGCCCATCCTGTCCCCAGGGGACCCAGCAGGAAGTTTCAGCTCTGAGCTCCGAGCAGCCAGGCCTTTGATGCAGCACCTGGCCCATGACTGGGGGAGACTCAGCTACTGCATTGACGTGTCATTAAAGGAGTTTCAAATGACTGCAGAGAGGCGCCCCCCCCTCAGAGCATTGGGGCCTTAGGATTTGCCAAGGGAAAGGCACAGGGCCCAGGTTGTTTAGCATGAAGATGAGAATGCTCACGGAGGACTTAACCTCGGTCTCCAAGTACACACAGACATTTATCACAAGGAGGGAAACGCTGGCGATTTCCGTGTGTGTGTGTGTGTGTGTGTGTGTGTGTGTGTGTGTGTGTCTGTGTCTATGTTGGGGGAGGGCACTGGGGATTGAACCCATTGGTGTTCTATCGCTGAGATACACCCCCAGCCCTTTTTATATTGAAACAAGGCTAAGTTGTTGAGGCTGGCCTCCAACCTACGATCCTCCTGTCTCAGCCTCCCAAGTAGTGGAATTATAGGCATGCACCACCACACCCAGCTTATTTTCTTCTTCTTCTTCTTTTTTTTTGCGGTACTGGGGATGGAACCCAGGGACATTCTACCTCTGAGCTACACCCCCAGCCCTATTTTTTATTCTTTATTTGGAAACAGGGTCTCACTAAGTTGCAGAGGGCCTCACTAAGTAGCTGAAGCTGGCCGCAAACCCAGATCCTCCGGACTCAGCCTCCCAAGTACTGGGATTACAATCGTGGGCCAACATGCCCGGCTTATTTTCTTCTTAAAGTGCAAGAACAGAACGCTCCCTTGGAATCCTAAAAGGAGACGTGCTCAGGCACTGGGGCCTGACTTGTCCAGAGGTGAGCAGGCCTTCTGGAGGCAGACCATGGAGCGTGGGGATGCGAGAAGAGTTGGCAGCTCCCCAGGCCTGGCACCGGCAGGGCTGCACAGCCCCGGCTGCCACAGTGGAGGACACGGTGGAAGGTGCGGAACCCGCTCTTCCCGGCCTTGCTCTGCGGGGCTGGGTCCCCTGGGCTCCCACCGGCCGACGCGGCCCTGGCCTGCTGTCTGCTCCCCGTGCTTCTGCTCGCTCTGTTGCCTGGAGCTCTTGGGTCCTTCGGCTCGGCCTGTCCCCAGCCCCGTGCCAGTCTGCACGGGCTGTGTTTGCCAGGCACAGCTGGTCATGGGAAGCCTGCCTGGGTGGAGGGCTCAAGACCCATAATACTCGAGGTGCAGAGAATGGGGGCAGGGAGCGTGTATCAGCAGTGACACAGAGCAGGTATTCCGGAGAAACTGAGTATTCATAATGTATTAGGAAGTAGAAGTTTATAAACTAGTGTGCAAATAGAACCATACATGTGTACACACACACACATAATCAATATATATGAGAGCCATATACAGGATTCCATATCCTCAGTTTCAACCAACTACAATTTGAATATATATGTGTGTGTATGTGTGTTTTTTAATTTATTTTTTTATTTTTTGCAGTACCGGGGATTGAACCCAAGGGCGTTCTACCTCCGCGCTACACCCCTGGCCCTATTTTTTTATGCTTTATTTTGAAACCGGGTCTCACGAAGTTGCGGAGGGCCTCACTAGGTGGAGAGAGAGAGAGAGAGAGAGAGACAGGGAGAGAGAGAGAGAGAGAGAGAGAGAGAGCTGGGGC
>PVJS01051619.1:0-13878 GCA_004027185.1 Glis glis
TTTTTTTTTTTTTTTTTGCGGTACGGGGGATTGAACGCAGGGGCGTTCTACCTCTGCGCTACGCCCCCGGCCCTATTTTTTATACTTTATTTTGAAACCGGGTCTCATGAAGTTGCAGAGGGCCTCACTAAGGAGACAGACAGAGAGAGAGAGAGAGAGAGAGAGAGCGAGCTGAGGCTGGCCGCGAACCCGGATCCTCCGGTCTCCGCCTCCCAAAGTACTGGGATTACAAGCGTGCGCCACCACGCCCGGCTCACACCCATGTTTATAACAGCACAATTCACAGTAGCCAAATTATGGACATCTGTCTACAGATGAATGGATAAAGAAATTGTGGTATATACACACAATGAAATTTTACTCAGCTATGAAGAAGAACAAAATTATGTCAGTTGCAGGAAAGTGGACGGAACTGGAGAACATCATGCTAAATGAGATCAGCCAGACCACATGTTTTCTCTTATATGTGAAAGCTAAAGAGAAAATAGGAAGGAAAAGGGGCTTCATGAAAATGGGGAGAGACCAGTAGAACATGGAGGGGTCTGGGGGAGGGAAGCAGAGGGAAACAGGAGGCTGGACAAAGGAAACAGACCATGTGATGTTCTGTTCTCTACAGCATGTTCTGGGAGGGAGCAGGAGGAGGGGTGCAGAGTGAAAAACACCAAGGGATGTAGTGTTTATATATGAACGGAGCTCTTTGAATTTTACTACAATGTATAATTATAATGCATAAATAAAAATCAAATTTTATTGGTATATTGTATCTTTACATGACAGATGCACAGTGATACATTCATATATGCACATAACATTATTTGGTCTATTTCCTCCTAATACCTCTCTTCCCCCCACCCCATTCCTTCCATTATTCTACTGGTCTGGCTCCTAATTTTCATGAGCTCTCTCTTTTTATTTTCTCTCTTTCTAGCTTTATTATATGAAAGAAGACATGTCAACCTTGAGTCTGGATTACCTCATTTTAAGTAGAAGTGTCTTCCAGGGTTCTGCTGGGACTGGCTTCTGGTCAAAACTAGGCTTAATTCTTCTCAGCTGAGCTGGAAATGTAGCTCAGAGGTGCAGCACCTGCCCTATGTGTGTGAGGCCCTGAGCTTGATATCGAGGAGAGAGGAGAGAGAGAGAGGCAGAGAGAGAGAGACAGAGAGAGAGAGAGAGAGAGAGAGAAGACAGAGAGAGAGAGAGAGAGAGAAGACACACACACACACACACACAGAAGACACAGAGAGAGAAGACACACACACACACAGACACACACACACACATACACACAGAGAGAGAGAGAGAGAAAGAGAGGCAGAGAGAGAGAGAGAGAGAAGACAGAGAGAGAGAGAGAAGACACAGAGAGAGAGAGAGAGAGAGAGAGAGAGAGAAGACACACACACACACAGAGAAGACAGAGAGAGAGAGAAGAGAGAATATGAATATAATAATAGATAAAAATGAAGGAGAATAAGGAGGGGCAATACTTTAAATAGAAAAAAAAGGAGGAAAGGGAAAATTAGAAAGAAGAAAAGATAGAAATTCAGTTAAAGAATAAAAACAGATAATAGTAAAAATAATGAGAATAAAAAGAAATAGGAATAAAAGACAGCAGATGGAGAGCAGAATGGTTGGGGAATTCCTCCTGGTGGACGCGTGGAGCAGCCCCTGGGGAAGGAGATGGGTCACTGGGGGCGAGGGGTCCCAGGTGGGCCTCCTTGACTTCCTCGGGCCTCGTTAAGGGGTTGGCGTGGCGAGCGCCCGTGCCCGCCCTTCTCGCCCCACAGTGGAGGGCATGCTGCCCGGCCGAGGGAGGGAGCTCCTCTCCCGGGAGCTTGGGGCTGTGCGGGGGGATGCCCGACGTCAGGGCCGCCGCGAGCCCTTCCCACCCGCCGCGGTGGTTTCGGGGTGCCGACGCTCCCAGCAGGTGCACTGCGCCCCAGGATTCCGAAGCTCCAAGCTGCCAGGTCCTGGAACCTCCGAAGGCGGGTGCCACTGACCCAGTGAGTTCTGCGCTGGGGCGGTGGCCGTGGGAACAAGTGACATTCTCTCTGAGTCCTGGCGCCTTTGGACCTGGACGCCTGCAAGACACTGGGACTGGCGTCTGGGAGGGCGGAGGGGTCCCCACCGCTGTGCTCGTCCCTCCCCTCGCGGCCTGCGCCTCGCAGGGACCCCAACCCCACTGTCTCCTGTGCAATCGGGGGGGAGTCCTGGAGGACGCGAGATGTCCCCGTGCTGGGTTTCTGATCTCAGAGGGTTTGGTGTCCAGCCATGGGGCCTCCTGGAGATGGCGCCAGCTGTGGCTCAGAGTTTGCTGAGAGTGCGGTGCGTGGTCCCTAAAGCCAGCTCGTCACAGAGTCCAGGTCACCTGTATTGAAGGGGCTCCTCTGCCAGGTGCAACCTCTGCACCAGCTGTGACTCTCCTTCCCCGTTCCCCCCCCAGGGACAAAGCCCCTGCCCCAGAGGCCGCGAGCCTGGAGCCGGCACCTGCTCCTCGGTGGTGGTTCTCCCGGTCTCTGGAATCTACCAGGGTTGTGTTTGGTGGCCTTAATCTCTGGTGCTCACCGCAGCCCCTCCACGGGCACTCACACACCTGTGACTTTGTTTCCATCTGTGGAGGAGCAAACTGGTGCTGGAGGTCTCTAGTCTACCGTCTCCAGAACGTATATTTTACTTCTTATAATTCCCATTTAAAAAATCACACTAGTTATTAGGCACTTAGTGTTTTTTGTGTCGATGGTGTCATGAGTGTAGCATTAATATGGCAGAGAGAGCCTCCTAGAGCCAGGGTTCCAGGCTCCCCGCTGCAGGTGCTGGAAAGGGAATTTTGGTAGTCCTTAGTCTCCTCTGAACGTTGAGTTTCTCATTTCTATTGAGATGTAATAATTCCTGCTTTGCTTAACAAAGAATTGCTTGAAGAGTTAAGTTCCTTACTACCAACGTGGTTTGAAATGATAAATATTAAGGAATAAAATGTAGGCAGAATTTTTCATAGTTACATAATGTTCCCTCTGAAACAATTAGGGTAAACAATTCCATTTTAAATGAACTAGAGCAAAAATTTGATTATAACTGATAAAAATAAGAAACAAAACAACAATGGTTTACATCCCTTTTGCTAAGCTTTTTTTTTTTTTTTGCGGTACTAGGGATTGAACCTAGGGTCATTCTACCTCTGAGCTACACCCCCAGCCCTATTTTTATGCTTTATTTTGAAACAGAGTCTCACTAAGTTGCAGAGGGCCTCACTAAGTAGCTGAGGCTGGCCACTAGCCTCCCAAGTACTGGGATTACAAGCGTGAGCCACCATGCCTGGCTAAACTTCTTTATTTCAGTACTTAATAATTTTGAGGTTTTTTTTCAAGATAATTAGAGACCCACAGCAGAATGCGTGGTATTCTGATTTGATGAAGTATGTTGTAAAACCTTCCAGCAAGAAAGTAATGCGAACTCTCACCTTGGGTCATGGTGGGATTAAATACCGTGAACCCTCTTCAGCAGGAAAGCATTGATGTGGAAAGGGATACATACACATATTTTTGAACAGGCTGTAATAAAATTCTTCCTAATGTAAAGAGAGCCCCTATCTCAAAAAGGAGTTGGGAGATTAAAAAATAAACCTTATATTTATGAACCAGTCTGAGTTCCTCTAGGAAGAGACTCTTTTTGTAACCACTCTGCAATGGCAGCGTGTCACTTTTTATAGAGTCATGGTATGGCTTACATAGAAACCAGAGGAAATCATCAAAGAGACACTTTAAAATGCCCGTTTCCATTTCTAATCTTGTAAAACTCTAGCGCTTCAAGGTAAGACAGACATTTCCATGTACTTAAAATAAGTATGGTGCTATTAATCAAATATAAAACAGAAGTGTACATTTCATTAAAGAAGAACATCCAGAAATGTTGCTGTTCAAATGTTACTTCCTATTTTGCTGCCTAAAGATAAGGAAATGTACCTTCTGTGGAAATAAGATGATGTGTATGAGAGAGAGAGAGAGAGAGAGAGAGAGAAAGAGAGAGAGAGAGAGAGCCTACACAAACAGAAGAATGAAAAGTATACAGCAAACAATAAGATCATTATAGGAGGTGAAATTACTTTATTATCACTTTCTGTAGCACTAAAATGAGCTCATTTTGAATATGTTCTTAATTTAGTAGATTCCATTACTGTAGTAGATCTGTAATAATGGTAAAGGATAGAGTCTTTCCTACAACAAAAGTTCTAGCTATTAAAAAACTTACATAACACCCTACTTTAAGTGTTAAGCATAGGAAATACATTAGCCCTTGGATTTGGGAATAGGGTAGTGTGTGTGTGTGTGGGGGGGTGCTGGAGATTGAACCCAGGGGCATTCTATCTCTGATCTTGAGGTGTTCTTACTAGTAGACATTTTTTGGTTCACTAAATTCAAAATTGGGGGCAAAGAAGATTACTTGTCCATTTGTGTGTGTGTGTGTGTGTGTGTGTGTGTGTGTGTGTGTGTGTAGAGAGTACTGGAGATTAAAGCCAGAGGCCTTCAACCTCCTGAGATACATCCCCAGCCCTATTTTATTTTTTGATTTTGAAACATGGTCTCACTAAGTTGCTGAGGGCTTTGCTAAATTGCTGAAGCTGGCCTCAAAGCTGCAATCTTCCTGTCTCAGCCTCCTAGGTTTTGGGATGACAGGCATGCACTATCACACCCAGCTACTTGTACGTAGTTGAGGGAAGAAAAGAGGGAGAAAGGAGGTGAAAAATAAGAAAGACCTAAGACTTAGCATGAGGGGTTTATTTGATACTCTCGCTCTTCTCCCAACAGACCCAGGTTCCTCATCATATTACAAAGCCCTTGCTTCTGGGCTTCCTTCTCTTGTTGCTTTGGTCAGCCACGGTTCCTCTTTATTCTATGGCTGTTATTTTAAATATAGGGTATGTGGAAAATATGGATCAGTGAGAAATGTTGACTAGGACCCTGAGCAAAATCTTGGTGCCATTAAAACCTAGAGGAATATTTATTAATGAATTTCTTTAAATATATCATCAGGCTGGTGATGTGTGTCAGTGGTAGAGTGCTTGCCTAGCATGCATGAGTCCCTGGGTTCAGTCCCCATCCCTGGAAAAAAAGCATGAAGTTTTAATTTTCAGTTCTGTTTTTAAGTATGGTTGGACCGCATCGTTAAAGAAAATAGCGCCAGCACTGAATTCCTCCTACAATGATGCAGTAGGATGATGAAAATTTGAACTTGATGAGACAGGTCAACCATTAGGTCCTGAAAATGGAAAACATCTCAAAGGTTTAAAATAAACCCCTAAGACAAACAAACAAGAAAAACAAGAACAGTCTTATTATATCTCAGCACAATGCACCAAGAATCTATAAGCAATGAAAATAACTATTAAAAAAACTTTGAAGCTTAATGAAGGGAAAAGAACAGTGTACACTCAAGTGATAAGATGGGAAGGATTAGAGGTATTTTAGAATAATCTCTTGAGGTCTCATTAATGCTTAAAGAGGCGGAGATTCTTCTTAGTCTACAGGAATATGCAGTGGACTGTGAAACAGCACAAGAACCTAAAATATTTTCATCGAAAAGTGTTAAACTATTATATGTATTTACTTGGACTCAAAGGAGCCCTTGCTACCTAATTGGTTTCATCTATGAAAGAATGAGCCAAAGAAAGAACTTTACGTGTCATGATTTCAAAATAATTTCACATCACTGATAGCTTCTGCGTGGTGTGTATTGTTACTTACATTGTCCAAAGCGGTCACTGTGGCATATGCCTGTGTTCTGAGAAAAGTGGGTAAGAATTCGTCTGTGGAATGGAGGTGATTAGAAATCTCAGCTTGTAAGAAAAGAGAGGCTTCACGGTATGTGAACATTAGCAGAAGTCCTTTTGCTGGGAGGGATGATATTCCGAAGCTCATCAGGTGCATGTTTATAAATAGCACTCTTTTTTTTGGGGGGGGGCAGTGCTTTCCTGGTATTTCTCCTTCTTAAATTGTGTTAGATCTTTGTTGAGGGAATTCTTTTCTCAGACATATGATTTGTTTTTTTTTTTTTTGGAACTGGGGATTGAACCCAGGGGCATTCTACCTCCGAGCTACACCCCCAGCCCTATTTTTTATTCTTTATTTTGAAACAGGGTCTTGCTATGTTGTGGAGGGCCTCACTAAGTAGCTGAGGCTGGCCGTGAACCCGGATCCTCTGGTCTCAGCCTCCCAAGTACTGGGATTACAAGCATGCGCCACCACGCCTGGCTCAGACATATGATTTTTGGTATAAGCCAAGAATTATTTCCGGACTTTCTGGCAGTTAGGAGGCGAAGGTGAAAACCGGGCTCTCCTGACCGTTCTGGACAGGGCAGGTAAACTATCCAACAGCAGCTGTGAGCCTGGAAAATGATTTCTATCTACAGGGCTGTGTAAGAGAAATGCATTATTTTTCTTTCTTGGTGTCTCTGTATCATCTGAAATTGCTACCAGAATCATGAGAAATTCATCAGTGATGTGGTATGGCATTGGGCACTATAGCATAGCGCCTTTGTAAAAAAAATGCTTTATAAAATTGCAGGGTAGAAGAAATAAAAATGATGCTACTTTTTAAGCATGTCTATTTGTCAATTTTATTTTTAGGTTTTGCTATAGTACATACTCTAAGAATTTTAAAGGCTTTTGCCATATCTTTTTTTTTTATCTTGGCTGAGATCCATATGCAGAAAACAGGAACATTGTTTCCTTTCTTTTTTCTTTTTGAAGGCAGAAGTATATTCAATATGTAATGTTCATATAATGAAATATGAAAAACAGTCATGTATGCGTTCAATATGATCCTAAATCTATGAAATGTTTGATGATTCAAGTGTTTTAATCTTCTGTACAGATAAGAAAAATATAGGTGCTGCCTGGTGCTGTCTTCCCTCTCTTTTTCTCTCTCTTGCTTTTCAACTTTTTTTTTTTTTTTTTTTTTTTTTTTTGCGGTACTGGGGATTGAACCCAGGGGCGTTCTACCTCCGTGCTACACCCCCGGCCCTATTTTTTATACTTTATTTTAAAACCGGGTCTCACGAAGTTGCGGAGGGCCTCACTAAGGAGAGAGAGAGAGAGAGAGCGAGAGCGTGCTGAGGCTGGCCGCGAACCCGGATCCTCCGGTCTCTGCCTCCCAAAGTACTGGGATTACAAGCATGTGCCACCACACCTGGCGGTCTTGCTTTTCAACTTGATGCTGGTCTTCCTCTACTTCTGATTCAATTTCCTTTAGTGGTTTGTAGCCTTTCATAGGAAATTGCTTTCTGTGTTTCTATGTGGGAATATAATACTTTAAAAATATATATTCTTGTGAGGCCGGGCGTGGTGGCTCACGCTTGTAATCCCAGTACTTTGGGAGGCGGAGACCGGAGGATCCGGGTTCGCGGCCAGCCTCAGCTCTCTCTCTCTCTCTCCCTGTCTCTCTTTCTCTCTACTTAGTGAGGCCCTCCGCAACTTTGTGAGACCCGGTTTCAAAATAAAGCATAAAAAATAGGGCAGGGGGCATAGCGTGGAGGTAGAACGTCCCTGTGTTCAATCCCCGGTACCGCAAAAAAAAAATATATATATATATATATTCTTTATATATATATAATTATAACCATGCCTCTTTCACTAAATATAGGTAGAGATAATCCTTATTGGTGTTTCCCCTCTAGCCGTTTTTACCCATATGTAAAGTATAAATCTATAATATAGTTGGCCCTATGTGTCTCTGGTTTCATATCTGTGGATTCAACCAATTGTGGATTTAAAAATATTTTTGACTGGGTATGGTGCCACACACTTGTAATCCCAGTATTTGGGAGGCTGAGATGGGAGGGCCATGGGTTCGAGGCCAGCCTCAGCAACTTAGTGAGACTCTGTTTCAAAATAAAAAACAACAATGACAAAAGGATTGGGGATACAGTTTGGAGGTAGAATGCCCCTGGGCCCAGTCCACAGTACCAAAAAAGAAAAGTCTGTACTGAACATGTATAAACTTTTTTCTTGTCATTATTCTCTGAATAGTAGAGTATAATAGCTATTTATATTGCACTTGCATTGTCTTAGGTATTATAAATGATGTAGAGATGATTTAAAGTGTATGAGAGGATGTGTGTAGGTTATGTGCAAATTCTATGCCATTTTATATAAGGGACTTGAACATCAGAAGATTTGGGAAATTCCTGGAATCAATCCCTTGTGGATACTGAGAGATGATTGTATTCTTTTCTTATTCATAGAAAAAGTATATGGAGAGCAAAAGCGAGCGAGAGAGAGAGAGAGAGAGAGAGAGAGAGAGACTGTTCTTTGTTCACTTAGTGTTCTATTACCGTGATGGACTGGATGGACACAGATTCTTTGCCAATCCTCCCACTGAGAGATACAATCTATTTTCCCTTTCCTTGAAACTAGGCTGGCCATGGAATTTATTCTTACCATAAAACACAGCAGCAGAAGCAACGCTGTCTAACCTCTGAGGCTGGGCCTCAGGAGATCTGTCTCCTGCACTTTTGCTGATTAGAGCAATTCTGTTCTCTGAGGAAGTCTAAGGAGCCATACAGAGAGGTTCCCCTGGAGGGGAACCCAGGGCCAGGCATAGGAAGGGGTAGATTTTAGATCTTTCAGTTTCAGGATCCCCACCCAATACCTGCGAATCCAAGAACTGTAAAGTCAACCCACAGAACTATGGGAAATAACCTGATTGCTTTATGACAATATGTTTCGGGTAGCTTGTTATCTGGCTGCAACAATCATAATAATTTTCATGCCATTAAAATCTTTATTTTATTTTATTTTTTATTATTTATTTATTTATTTTTTTGGTACCGGGGATTGAACGCAGGGGCATTTTACCTCCGAGCTACACCCCCGGCCCTATTTTTTTATACTTTATTTTGAAATCCGGTCTCTCGAAGTTGCGGAGGGCCTCACTAAGTAGCTGAGGCTGGCCGTGAACCCGGATCCTCTGGTCTCCGCCTCCCAAGTACTGGGATTACAAGTGTGCGCCACCACGCCCAGCTCAAAAATGGTACTGTCTTTTAAATTGCAACTGTCTCTTAGGTTAAAATTTCATTTAACCTAAATTTAATACTGAAATATTTATTAAAATTTTTAATCCCTTGCCTTTAAAATTGTAATATCAGTATTTTCCACAGGTTCTTGAAAACACTTTGATTCAGAGGATATTTTTTGTTTTTGGAAAATATTTTTAAGACTTTCTTGTTTGACTTTTAATTTTGTCTGTTGAGTTTATGTAAGTTTAAAATTTTCACTCACTTATATCAATTAATTGCTCTTGTGGCGATTTCCCTTGTCATTCAGTTTAAATGGTCCTTTGGCCACAGCACTTTAAATCATTTAGAAAAATATAATTTACATTCCAAGTGTAGATTGAATGTTTTAAAACTTCTGCTATTTCTTTCTCTTCCCTTTTTCCTTCTTTTTCGTTTGCATTTCTTTTAGGAACTTGTTCTATATGATTTGTGCTTTGTGCAGTGAGTTGTTTTCTTTGTGGCCTAGTCATGATCCGTTTTTGTAAATGTTTGATTTATAGCAGCATTTTCTATTTCTGTGGTTACAAAGTTCAGTATATATTAGTGTAACCTTGTTACATAGTTCAATTCTTCTAGTCCTTATTTATTTTTTATTGAATTGATTTGTCATAGATTGATAGTGGTATGTTAAAATATCTCATGATGCATAACTGTCATTGCTGGTTTTGCTCATGATGAATTTTACTTTATATAATTTGCTGTCATATTATTTAGTGCAAAAGATTCATACCTTTGTTTCATTCCTTTATCCATTCATTTATTTAACACAGAAATAAAAAGGTAAAAAGATATGGTTATTCCTTTCCAAGAACCCAAGAGTTTTGGGTGAGCCCACTAGGAGAGAGGATAATACAGTTAGAAAGTGTCGTTAGGGGAGGAGTCTGGGGAGAAACCTAATCCAGGCTGGATGGAGTGAGGACACCAGGGTTTTGCAAGGAAGTGCCATCCCCACAGAGACATGGCCTTTTGATGGGTTTTATCACTTAGTCAAAGTGATTCTCTGACCTAATGATTTCATCTTGAATTCTACTTCCTTTCATAATTTTGCCATCACTACATTTCCATTCTTTTGTAAGCTGCATAAACTTGAATTTCCTCTCTCCTTTCCTCTCCTCTCCTCCTCTCCTTTCTTCTCTCCTCTCCTCTCATCTCTTTCCCCCTCCCTCACTCCCTTCTTTTTTGTACTGGGGATTGAACCCAGGAATATTCTATCACTGAGCTAAACCCCTAGCCCTTTTTATTTTTCATTTTGAAACAGGGTCTCATAAAGTTACCAGGCACAATGGCTTTGAACCTGCCATCCTCCTGTCTCAGTCTTCCAAGTACTGGGATTATAGGTATTGCACAACCTTGCCAGCTGAGTTTTCTTTTAAAGCTCAATCAGGGGGTCTTACCCTTAGTTAAACAAACACTGAGTTCATTTAACAAACATGTGCTTAGTTCCTACTATGTGTCAGACACTGGACTACACCTGGGGATAAAATAGCAAACACAATCCTTAAGGAAGTCACCATTCACCACAGGAATGTCAAATAAACGGACAAAGCACAAATGGACGCCAAAGGAGGAACTCCCAGTGTAGACAGGAAGTTTAAACTTTCCAGTGTAAACTCCAGGAAGTTTAGTAGGAGTTACCTATTGGAAGAAGGAGGTAGAGATGGATGTTTCAGAAAGGACACAGCATGCCCAGAGGCCAAGAGCAAAGAGAGAGCATGAGCCATGCTAGGAGCTGAACATAGGTCAGTATGGTGGACCACTGGGGCGGTGGGACAACGGGAAGGACAGGAGTTGTGAGATGGAGGTAGAGAGAAGGGGCAGGTGATGGATCCCACAGGGAGGCGGAGCTTCATTCAGAAGACTCGCAAGAGCCATTGTGAGTAGGCGAGGGATATGACTGGGTTTGATTTTAAGTGATTCCTTTGGTAATGGCATCTTCCCTTTTACCTATCAGCTCTGTTCTTCCTACTAGTACTGATCATTCCTGCTCGATACTGCTGCTGTGAAGGTGGGGATTTCTGCTTGCTTTTACTTTTGACTTGACTTCAGTTTAGCCTCTTTCTTTTTGGTGACTGCTCCTAACTGCCTGAATATTTCTGTCATTGAAAATTGCAATTCCAGAGGCAAAAATCGGATCAATTCAGATCGTCTTCACTAGAACGGAGTTCTTTTGTTTTCCTCACTAGGCATCTCTGCGGCTGTAGGCATTCACATGCATTCGTGGCCTAGTCTATTATGTCCTGGCTCTCGATTTCCAAGCCCTTGTGAAATCTGTGACTGGTTGTTCGCTTCTGTGTTCATGACTCCTTAGGGAACAGAGGGGAAAGGACATTAGGGAATATGGAATCTCAAGGGATTTTACTGAACAAATGTTTGAAGGCGAATGATCCTATATAAACTGGCTATACTCAAATGTAAGCCTAAGGAAACTTCAAAAATTTATGTTATCCTATCTATCTATCCATCATCCATCTATCATCTATCATCTATCATGATATCATATCTCATGTTCTATTATCCCCCCGTCATCTCTATTTATAGCCATTGACAAAAGAGATCAGATGTAAGTACTCTGATGTTTGCTTTTTCAGAAGTCTCTCATAAATTTTATATGTGTGTGCATTATTTCACCAATTTGGGACTTTAGACCATTAAACTCATAATGTCACCAACTATTCTAGACTACTGAGGACCTATCATATTACTCCTTACATTACATATTGAAAATTGCCTATATTTTATATATCAGACAGGGTCAAGCTAAGCCATAGGCAAGAGGACATCAAAACACTACAGAGGAAAAAGGCAAAATCTAGTAAAAGATATTAGAGGACACAAAGCTAGAAAAATAAAAATCATTAGATAAATTAAAGAAGATTCTAATAGGTGGAATGAAATTCCATGTTCTCGGATTGGTAGGTTTAGTATTCAGATGTAAATACTCCCTAAAGCCATCTACAGATTCAATGAAATCTTCATCAAAAAAATTCTATTGATGTTTTTCTTTTTGTAGAAATAGAAAATCCACCCTAAAGTTTATATGGAATCTCAGTGGACCTCAGAGAGCCAAAACAATCTTGGGAAAAAAAAAACAGAGTTCTGACACTCTAAGACTTCAGAACTTACTACAAAGCACATTAATCAAATTTGTGTTGCACTGGCATAAAAATGGACAAAGGAATAGGGGAGCCCAGAATTGAACCGCCATATGTGTGGTAAATTATTTTCAATAGGAGTGTTAAAATTCAATGAGAGAAAAGACAGTCTTTCCAACAAATGGCATACGATGCAGCAATTCCTTTTCTGGGTATGTATCCAAAAGGGTGGAAAGCAGGAACTTGGGGAGAGATTGTGTATTCATGTTGAGAGCAGCATTATTTGTAATAGCCAAAGGATATAAACAATCCAAGTAACCATTGACGAATTAATGAAAAAACAAAATGTGGTATCTACATGCACTGAAATACTATTCGGTCTTAAAAAGGAAGGCAATTCTGACACATGCTACAACATGGATGAACCTTGAGGACATGATATATGTGAAATAAGCCAATCACAGAAAGACAAGTGCTGTATGATCCCACTTATATGAGATATTTAGAATGGCCAAATTCAGAGAGACAGGAAGTAGAACTGTTGTCAGGGAATGGCAAGAGAGGGGAAATGGGGAAATATTGTTTACTAGTTAAAGTTTTCCTTCCTTCCTTCCTTCCTCCCATCCTCTTCTCCCCTCCCTTCCTTCCAGTTGAACCCAGGGGCGTTCTACCTCAGACCTACACCTCCAGCCCTTTTTATTGTTTATTTTAAAACAGGGTCTGAGCCGGGCATGGTGGCGCACGCTTGTAATCCCAGTACTTTGGGAGGCGGAGACCGGAGGATCCGAGTTCGCGGCCAGCCTCAGCTCTCTCTCTCTCTCTCTCTCTCTCTCTCTCTCTTCTCTTTCTCTCACTCCCTGTCTCTCTCTCTCTCTCTACCTAGTGAGGCCCTCCGCAACTTCATGAGACCTGATTTCAAAATAAAGTATATTAAAAAAAATATGGCCGGGGGTGTAGCGCGGAGGTAGAACGCCCCCTGCATTCAATCCCCAGTACTGCAAACAACAACAACAACAACAAAAATAAACAGGGTCTGGCTAAGTTGCTGAGACTGGCCTTAAACCTACAGTCCTTTGAATTCCTTTTTGAAAGATGAGTTCTATGGATGGATGGTGGTGATGGCCGCACAACAGTGAGAATGTGCTTAATGCCACTGAACTATACATTTAAAATGGTTAAGATGGTAAATTCTGTATTTCATGTTTTGTGTATTTTACTACAATCTAATAACTGAAGAAAGTTACTGGATCAAACTCAAGGTCTTTTAGGCTTGGGGACTAACTTTAGACTCATG
The DNA here is from genome assembly GCA_004027185.1 of Glis glis. Taxonomy (NCBI): domain Eukaryota; kingdom Metazoa; phylum Chordata; class Mammalia; order Rodentia; family Gliridae; genus Glis; species Glis glis. The sequence goes on from PVJS01051619.1 coordinate 13,433, forward strand.
GCTATGACGCAGAGAACAAGGGAGAGTGGGAATTTAATGTTTTTCTACTGTTCAAAATTGCTCACACCAAAGATCCATAGAATATTAAACTGTTTTGTGATGAAAGTTAGCCCTCTGCAATAAGCCACAGACAACAACATGATCAACTAATGGGCACATCACACTTCTGTCAAGGATTCCTGACAGGTCTTGGTCTGTGTATATCACCTTAGAAAGGGAGGCCTTATGGCCAGGCGTGGTGGCGCACGCTTGTAATCTCAGTACTTTCGGAGGCGGAGACCGGAGGATCCGGGTTCGCGGCCAGCCTCAGCTCGCGCACAAGCGCGCGCGAACGCGCTCTCTCTTTCTCTCTCTCTCCCTGTCTCTCTCTCTCTCCCTCCCTGTCTCTCTCTCCCTCCCTGTCTCTTTCTCCCTCCCTGTCTCTCTCTCTCTCTCTCTCTCTCCCT
>PVJS01051620.1:0-13909 GCA_004027185.1 Glis glis
GGTTCAATCCCCAGTACCACCCCCCCCACACACACACATACACACACACACACACACACACACACAAATGTTCTGTTCTCAACAAATGATTCCTTTATGGGCAAAAATTTAGGCTAAATAAAACTTAGAAGTTAAAGTAGGAATAAAGTATAAAGAAATGGGAAAGCTGGGCCTGGTGGCGCATGCTTGTAATCCCAGTACTTGGGAGGCTGAGACCAGAGGATCCAGGTTTGCAGCCAGCCTCAGCTACTTAGTGAGCCTCTGCAACTTAGTGAGGTCCTGTTTCAAAATAAAGAATAAAATAATCAGGCTGGGGGTGTAGCTCGGAGGTAGAATGCCCCTGGGTTCAATCCCAGTACCACCAAAAAAAAAAAAAAAAAAAAAAAAGGGAAAAGAACATGGAAGAGGCTCAAAATGAAAAGCCATTTTGAGATTAGGCCCCACAAGCTTACATGGAATGCAATATTTATACAAGTGAGAGTTGGGCCCCCATTTCCCCCCAAGTACTGGTGATTGAACCCAAGGGTGTTCTACCACTGAGCTACATCCCCAGACCTTTTTATTTTGAGACAGGGTCTCACCAAGTTGTCCAGGCTGGCCTCAAACTTAGATCCTCCTGCCTCAGCCTCCAAGTTGCTGGCATTACAGGTATGTGCTACCACACTGAGAGCTGTTATTTTCAATAAGAGGAGACCCCTCTACAAAGAATCAAGACCTAATTCTTCATAATCACTACAATGATAAAACATATAAAGAGATAATTTTTTTTGATGGTACTAGGGATTGAGCCCAGGGGCATTATACCTCTCTTTTTATTTTTTGTTTTGAAACAGGGTTGTACTAGGCTGCTCAGAGTCTCTCTACTTGCTGAGGCTCTTCTCTTAGCTTTTCTTTCTTCTTCTTCTTTTTTTTTTTTTGCAGTACTGGGGATTGAACCCAGGAACATTCTACCTCCAAGCTACACCCCCAGCCCTATATTTTATTCTTTATTTTTGAAACAGGGTCTCACTGAGTTGTGGAGGCCTCGCTAAATAGTTGAGGCTGGCCGTGAACCCGGATCCTCCGGTCTCAGTCTCCCAAGTACTGGGATTAATTACAAGGGCGCGCCACCACGCCCGGCTGCTGAGGCTCTTCTCAGACCTGCAATCCTCCTGTCTCGGCCTCACAAGTACTTGGTAGTGTGTGGCACCACTCCTGGCACTTTTGGGATTCTGGTGGTTAAAAAAGACAAAAAGCGCTGGGCGTGGTGACGCACGCTTGTAATCCCAGTACTTGGGAGGCTGAGACAGGAGGATCCGGGTTCGCGACCAGCCTCAGCTACCTAGTGAGGCCCTGTGCAACTTAATGAGACCCTGTTTCAAAATAAAGAATAAAAAACAGGGCTGGAGGTGTAGCTCAGGGATAGAATGCCCCTGGGTTCAGTTCCGCCCCCCCAAAAAAAGCACCATTACTGTGACTCACCTTACAAGGGCAAGCAAATTGTCCAGAAGTTTCAGAACCTGCTCCGTGCAGGGGTTGCGGAAGATTGGATTTCCACTGGGTGAGTAACCCACTACAAATCCCCCAGCTTTGGCCTCTTCTAGGTCCGCAGGCCAGCTTGTTCGTTTCACAACACCCAGAATGCTATACACACAAAAGCTCATCTACAGAAAAGAAGGAGAGGTTGACATAAATAGGGAAGAAAAGATAAAAGCATTGTTAAGACATATTCAAAGCTATGGCAAAGCGATGGAGGCCAGAGGAAGGGAAGAGCCTCCGGTCCTCCCTGTCTCCACGAGATGCCTGTCCCTTTCTATAAGGTCGAGTCCAAGAGGGGTCCTCTCACTGCCATTTTCTGGGGGAGGGGACGCTGTGGAAGCTTCCCTCTCATTAGGGTGTCCTTCCAGGGTTTTAGTGACTGTCCCACAGGACTCTGAGTAGAAGGTGGCTTAGACATGCTCCAAGACAGCGCTTCAACTGCCATCGTTTCAGTTTCTGAGCTGGCCTTGCACCCTTCCAGCTTGGGCTTGGCAGCTTTTGCCCTATTCCCCCCTCATGGTACTTTCAACCACTCGCCACAACGGAGTGGAACGTTGCTTATGTGAATAGCAAGGAACTGAGAAACCTCAGGTTTGCAAGTGAGGCCACAGCTTAGAATGTTACATGCCAGAGAGCAACGGCAGGGGGACTCACCCTGCAGACCAAGTTCTGACCTACTTCCTCATTACACCTCCAGTCTTCAGAGCTACTTAGAGATCCTTAAAGCCCAAATAATGACTCCACAGAAAAGACCATCTGCTGTGCTGTGGGAACTAACTCAAGAATTCAAGACTAAAGAAGAAAAGAAAGGAGAAGCTTAGGGAAGTGGAGACCCCGGGTTTCTCACCAGTATAGACAAAACAATCTATGAGAAATTTGACAAATGGCAACATCCTACTCCTACCCATGGCCAATGCAGTTTCCCATTCCCAGGAAAGTCTTACTCGTGCACGGTTCAAGCCACAGGGATCCTCCAGGGCCGGGTCGCAGCTTTTCAGGTCTGCACCCACATAGGCAATAAAAGCATCAACATCCGACAGCACTCTGAAGGGCAGAGGGGAAAGAGAAGTTATGTCAGTATTCCAGGCAAGTGTAATTTCTTGGGCTAGGGGTAAGACTGGAAGCAGGAGGGTGGTGAAGGGCAGTGAGATGAGATGGGTCTCTGAGGACCTCCTCTACCTGTGCATCTCTTCCGAGAGCCAGATGCTGGCCACTGGTGCCATCAGCTCCTCTAGGAACAACTTCTGCCGCTCGTAGTTCTTGAACTGGTTGCTGATCAGAACTAGGGCTTCCATGAGGGCACACTTCTCCATTTGTGTCAGGAGAAGCTCGTTGGAGAGGAGTTGCTTCACATGGTTATAAAGCGTGTCAAAATTGGGCTGTAGATACCAGAGAAAAAAAGCCAGTGGTAACGACCTGATTTTCAGGGAGAGGTGCTCACTCAAAGAAGAAAGAGCCACGACAGTCTCAGGAGGTCAGGCCTACAGGCAATCACTTAGTAATTCAGGTATAATGTTCTACCTTTGCCCGAATAACAAGGAAAGTAGGCTGAAAACAGTTCTTATCTTAGGTATTTGGATAACTTCATTTTCCCATACTGCAACTATGGTCCTTTTCCTACATGGACTTGACAGTATTTTCACATGCAAAGATTAGTTGGTTATCTAAATAAGAACACAATTGCTGTGTATTCAGAGAAGAAATTTCTGGTTAATTTGCTATCTGGAGTAATGCTAAATTTCTTATAGAAACCTATCAAAAAGGATTGAGAGCAGCTCGATGCTCTCAAGATTAGGCATATTGTCGGGCAGTAGTACACTGCATAGGAGAGAGTTTACATTTATAGGGGTGAACTTAGTTACCCATATGGATGAGAAAAAAATTTTTTTTTTTGCTGTGGGGGTGGGAGGACACTCGGGATCGAACCCAGGGACATTCTACCTCTAAGCTACACCCCCAGCCCTATTTCATTTTTTATTTTGAAACAGGGTCTCACACTAGGTTGCTGAGGCTGTCCTTGAACCTGCTATCCTCCTGTCTCAGTCTCCCACGTACTGGGATTACATTTGAATTTTTTTTTTTTGCAGTACCAGGGATTGAACCCAGGGACATTCTACCTCCTGGCTATACCCCCAGCCCTATTTTTTATTCTTTATTTTGAAACGGGGTCTCACTAAGTTGCGGAGGGCCTCATTAAGTAGCAGAGGCTGGCCACGAAGCCGGATCCTCCAGTCTTAGCCTCCCAAGTACTGGGATTACAAGCGTGCGCCACCATGCCCGGCTAAGTACTGGGATTACAGACACGCACCACACTTGGCAAGAAACATTCATTTTGAGGGGAGAATATATTTGCATTTTTTACGGTATCACTAAGTAGAGAAAGGAATAACATACCAACTCATGTGTGCTATCCTATGCAAAGCTACAATTTGTAATTTTTCCTTTATGTGAAGTATAAAGATACCTGGCTGCAGTGGTGACTGAGCCAGGGCCTGGCAGCTTACCAGCACGAGCTCAGGGTAGTCGCGGCACATCTTGATGATGGAAGAACAGGCATGCCTCCTCACGTTCCTCACTGCCCGGGTTCTGGGGGCCTGGAGAGACACTCAACAAACTCAGAGCCAGTAAAATACCATTAACTGATGCTGAATATAGTCATGTGAATGTCACAATCTTAAGAATATAATGGTTTTTAGAGTCACCAGGAGCCCATTTGTTTTATACTTGCCCTAGAATGTTTCTAGGGAAAAACACCATATGCCAATCTATTGCCTTTACCAACCCCATCCATGGACATGAAAATCTAGACTAAGTATTAGGTGTTCAAACTTTTGCTTCCAAAAAGTTAGAAGCTGGTTTAATTAATGGTCTTACCTTACTTTCTTCAACAGTTTCAAAAGTGACAGATGAAAACAGCTAGGGGAAAGAGGGAAAAAAAGTCACTCATTTTTTTTTTTTGTTTGCGGTACTGGGGATTAAACCCAGGGGCATTCTACCTCCGGGCTACACCCCCAGCCCTACTTTTTTTTATTCTTTATTTTGAAACAGGGTCTCACTAAGTTGCGGAGGGCCTCACTAAGTAGCTGAGGCTGGATCCTCCGGTCTCAGCCTCCCAAGTACTGGGATTACAAGCATGCACTACCACGCCCGGCTCCACTCATGTTTTTAAACAGTACTTACCAAGAAATTTCCAACAAAATCCCAGAAGAAGGGTATTTTCAATAACAAACTGATAATAAAAAGCTTTCTATTGGTGTTACAAGGCTTCAGATGTCCATTTTCTCAGATTCCTTGATAACAGGCTTGAGATTCACAATTTTCCCACCAGAGCATCTTACGAAGTCAAAGGTCAAAGAGTCCCATAACAACCCATGCCAAACCCAGCTAAGGTGACCTCTTTCTTCTCTACTTTTTTTTTTTGTGGTACCAGGGATTGAACCCAGGGGCATTCTACCTCCGGGCTACACCCCCACCCCTATTTTTTTATTCTTTATTTTGAAACAGGGTCTCACTAAGTTGCAGAGGGCCTCACTAAGTAGCAGAGGCTGGCCACGAACCCGGATCCTCCTGTCTCAGCCTCCCAAGTACTGGGATTACAAGCGTGCGCCACCACGCCCGGCTCTTCTCCACTTTTTATCGAAGGTTCTACCCTCCTTGAGTTCATTTTATAACTTCCCATTTACTCCTTAACTTGATGCAGTATGGCTGCTTGCCTTGGCCATTACACTTGTAAGAAGGTCTCATGAAGAAACCCGCTGGAGGGTTGGGCTATAGGTCAGTGGTAAAGCACTTGCCTAGCATGTTCAAGGCCCTAGGTTTTATCACCAGCACAGAGGAAAAACACATGAGAGAGAGAGAGAGAGAGAGAGAGAGAGAGAGAGAAAAGGAGGAGGAGCAGGAGGAGGAGGAAAAGGAAGAAGGGGAAGAGGAGGAGGAAAAGGAGGAGAAGAAGAAGAGGGGAGAGGAGAAGGAGAAGAAGGAAGGAAGGAAGAAAAAAACCCCATGGGGCATTCTCCATCTCTTGGGAGAATTCCTGTTGCAATAAATAAGTCCACTTTTCTGATGATCTACGGGCCTATGACAATACTTTCCTCATTTCCCTGGCTATCTCTTGCTTCTTTGGGGGCTTCTCATCCTTTGTGGGCCTCCTCCAATGATGGTAGTAGATATGACTATTAGCTGACTTACATCCTTTCAAAAAATTACAAAATAATTAGGTTAGAAATTTCAATAAAAGTTTATAAAGGAGATGGACTTTACCTTAGAGAAGACCTGGGGCAGAAATTCTGGTCGGTAGGTAACAAATGTGAAGAGTGCTGAGACATTCGTGAGGACACAGGAAAGGATGAGGGGATCCTTGGTGTCAAAGCTCAGGACCATCTGCAATAGCTCTATTCCATCATTAACAGGAATGTCCTACAAAAGACACCAGAAAAACGTTTGTTCACAGTTAATCACTTTTGCTAAATTTCCCTTAGACTCTGGTTTACAAATACATTATATACTGCTTTTTAATCCTTAAAATTTTAAGCACTACCCTATGTGACTAAAAAATTTTGTTAATGATGCTACCATGTGCTATATGAGGGATATAGCATTTCCTATGTCTAGAAATTTAAAATATTTCTAGTTCTCCATTATTGCAAATAATGCTAATAATATCCATCTTTTAAAAAATACTTTGTTTATACTTTCGGTTATTTTGCCTGAATAAGAGACTTCGGGGCATTGAAAGAATTGTTGAGCCAAAGGTATTAATATTTCAAAGTCAAGCTGCTTTTCTTCATTGGCTTTATTGATTCTTTATCCAATATGCCCTTTTATGACTCCCTAAGGCCCTTATTTATTAAGCAAATAAAGTTTGAAGGTTTTATATTTATTAGCTACCCTCAATTTCTCTTCTATATATCATCTGGCCATATCTTTTGTTCTATTTTTCCATTAGGTTCTAGTGCTTATCAATGAATAGAAATTTTTTATTGTGAAAAATCCAGAAATATAAATAATAATTTAGTTAACCCCCACATGCCCAATTTAAGAACCACAGTGTGTGGCACACGCCTGCAATCCTAGTACTTCGGAGGCAGAAACAGGAGGATTGCCGGTTCAAAGACAGCCTCAGCAATTTAGTGAAACCCTGTTTGAAAATAAAAAATAAAATAGGGCTGGGGGTACAGCTCAGAAGTAGAAAGCCCCTGGATTCCATCCCCAGCACCACACACACACACACACAAAACCAGTTATTGGTACAGTACTGAGAGATACCTGGAGCAGAGTTGATAGTCTATGTGCATATCCTACTTTTCAGTCCTAGAGGAGGTCACTATTATAGTGGATAGTGTTCAAAATTCCTGGATTGTTAAACTTGTCTATACTTTAGCCACATAGGTATGTACTCCTAATTAACTAGTATTGTACGTTTCCTTTGGTAGCTTGCCGCTGTGGATCAATGTTATGAGACTCACTCTCATTCACATTATCATCCCAGTTCATTTGCACTGCTCTATACACACATTACAAGGTGTGAATCTGTTCTTTTGCTGGTTGTTACTTTTTTTTTCTTGACTTAACACAAAAGGCTTCCATAAATACTGGTGTCTCTATACAGATACAAGGTTTCTTTAAAGTACAGATCTAGAAATGAAATTGCTGGGTTCTAAGGTTAATTATCTTCAATTAGATATCACCAAATTATTCTTCAAAGATGTGGTGTCAATTATACTCTATAAGCAATGTTTAAAAGATACATATTTTAGCTGGGCAAGGTGGCGCATGCCTGTAATCACAGTACTTGGGAGGCTGAGACAGGAGGATCTCAGGTTTGAGATCAGCCTTGGCAACTTAGGGAGACTCTCAGCAACCTAGTGAGACCCTGTTTCAAAATAAAGAACAAAATAGATCTGGGGGTCTAGCTTGAAGGTAGAATGCCCCTATGTTCAATCCCCAGTACCACCACCACCACCACAACAAAAGAAATAGGCTTTTTAAAGCTGGGTGTAGTGGCGCACGCTTGTAATCCCAGTACTTGGAAGGCTGAGACCGGAGGATCTGAGTTCATGGCTAGCCTCAGCTGCTTAGTGAGGCCCTCCACAACTTAGTGAGACCCTATTTCAAAATAAAGAATAAAAAATAGGGCTGGGGGTGTAGCTTGGAGGTAGAATGCCCCTGGGTTCAATCCCCAGTGTCAGGAAAAAAAAAGCAGGCATTTTATATGGATGAGATCAGTCTCATCCATATTCATTGCAAATAATATTCCAAGTCTGCTTTTTTTAAAGTTTGTTTTAGTGGTGGCACACGCTTGTAATCCTAGTACTTGGGAGGCAGAGACAGGAGGATTGCAGATTTGCAGCCAGCCTCAGCTACTTAGGCCCTCCCGCAATTTAGTGAGACCCTATTTCAAAAAACGTAAATAGCCGGGCATGGTGGAGCACGTTTGTAATACCAGTACTTGGGAGGCTGAAACAGGAGGATTGCAGGTTCATGGCCAGCCAGCTTCAGCTACTTAGTGAGGTTCTCAACAACTTAGTGAGACCCTGATTCAAAATGAAAGAATAAAATCATGCTGGGGGTATAGTTCAGAGGTAGAATGCCCCTGGGTTCCATCCCCAGTACCACCAAAAACAACAACAAAAAACTAAAGAATAAAAAAATAGGGCTGGGGTATAGCTTGGACATAGAATGCCATAGAATGCCTAAATTCAATCCCCAGTTCTGCAAAAAAATAAAAAAATAAAAATAAAGTTTGTTTTAGGTAGGCATGGTGGTGCACGCTTGTAATCCCAGTACTTGGGAGGCTGAGACAGAAGAATTGCAGGTTTGCGGCCAGCCTCAGGAACTTAGTGAGGCCCTTTTATTTTTTGTTTTTGAAACAGGGTCTCGCTAGGTTGCTGAGAGTCTCCACTACTTGCTGAGGCTGTCCTCGAACCTACCAAATTCCTTTTTTTGGGGGGGGCGGTACTGGGGATGGAACCTAGGGGCATTCTACCTCCAAGCTAAACCCCCAGTGTATTTTTTATTCTGTGTTTTGAAACAGGATCTCACTAAGTTGCAGAGGGCTTCACTAAGTAGCTGAGGCTGGCTGTGAATCTGCAATCCTCCTGTCTCAGTCTCCCATGTACTGGGATTACAGGCCTGCGCCACCATGCCCGAATTGACGCCTACCAAATTCTAAAATAAACTGTCACCTTATGTTCTGCCCTCAGGCACATCTTTCTCCTTTGTACAGTTCAAACTTTTTGGGGTTCTTTATGAACCAATTAGTATTTGGTATTTTAACCAAATACCATTAATATTAAAGACTTATTGTGGGCCAGGGGGATGTAGCTCAGTGGTAGAACACTTGCATAGCATGCTGCAGGCCTGGGTTTGAACTCCAGCAATACAAGGTGGAAGGGGAGGCTTACTGTAAAATCCAGCCTACAACCAAGTAGGCACATTCCTCCCCCCAACACTGCCAGGCCTTTTGTATGCTTCAAGATAAATACTAGAAAAACCCTAACCACTTCATTCTCTTGCAAGATCACAATCACATGTTTATATCTATTAAAGGTACTTAACTTAAATCCCAGGAAAAAAATAGAGGGCCATTTCCCTTGCCTTGATAAAGCGCTTTCTTGATCGTCCAATTCACAGTTTCCATCACTGTTCTCCCTGGTGGCTCCTGTGTACTGTCAGGCTCAACTCATCATCCCCTTAACATGGACAGGAAATACTGTAGGGCTTAGCGTTAAAGGCACCTGAATTTTAGTCCCAGCTCTGCCATTTACTGGCCTTTTGAACTGCAGTATGTTAATGAACCTTTCTAAATTTCAATTTCCTCTTCTATAAAATGCACATCCACAGATCTTCCTATCCCTCCACCAATTTACAAAAGATCAAAATTATGTGATCAGCATGGAAAAGCTACTTACTTCTTTCTCTAGTGTTCGAAACATTTGGTTGATCACACTTTCCAAAAAAAAGGTCATAGCTTCCCAGTGCACGAATGAAGGTGAGAAGATGGAGCAGAGGCCTCCCTCTATAGTTGCAGCTGTAAGAGAACAGGCTTGTGAAACGCACACCAACACTGAGCAGGATCACAGAGACATACAGACACCACAGGGCCTGAGGCCACCTGGTAAATTCAGAGTTGAAGGAATATGGCGATCTTTTAACTTGGGCAAAGAAAAGACCATGTGAAAGGTTCTCACCCCACTTTCACCTCTAAAAATGAACTATCTGAATTCGCCTTTATGGGCCTTGTCTGTTGAGAATGGGCCGGTAGCATCAAAAACAGTGCCTGGCCCATAGAGGCACCTGGTAAATATTAATCTCTCCCCTCCTCCCACCTTAAAATCCATCCATGAGAATCTAAATAATAAAGATATTTGAGACCACAAGGAATTCTTTCAACCAAGAAATGATGTGAGATACAAAATCCTGCTTCACACTCAACAGCCTCATGACAACTATAAGGGCTACGTCTAGAGAACTACCATCCTCTGTGTTGATATATATTATCAAAGCACATCACTTGAAGAGTAGGGCATGGACAAAGAAAACTGATGAACTCATTTTCTTGCTTCCATAACTGCTGCTATCGACTAGCTTCATTTTGGTACACAACACTTGGGCTTCTTACATTTTCAAGAGACCAGATGTAAGAGACATCCAGAGATTATAAGTACTATGCAACTGAATGTTAAATCCTACAAAGGTCAAGAAATTAGTTCTATTTGGAAATGGAAATTTTCTAAACAGCGACTTGACTACTAGTTAATTCACTGTTTCCTGCTTTGTCAATCCTGTCATGTACAAAATATATCAATAAGACAACAGACAGAAGATATGGAGTACAAAGAAGTTAACTGGCTGATTCATTCAGGTAGAGGGAGGTTGTTTTGACTTTACAGAAAGTGAGATGTCCCAAAGGTTCTGAGGTGGCTGGGAAATAAGGGAAGGCCATATACTCTTCCTGCTATGCCTAATGGGAGATTCTTTCTGAACTTAGGAATAGAGCTACGCAAAGTGCTTGGTTAAAAAGTTTTCAAAATTTAAGTTTAGACATGCAATTTGTTAAGATGTGAAGCAAACAGAAAAACAAAAAAGAAACAACAAATTGACTGTTAGAAAAAATAAAATGAAGGCAAAGCTGACAGAGACATGGTTTTACCCTAATTTAAATAGATCTACAATGTAGTATTGGTTATCTGTTCTGTGGGAGCAAATGAAAATGCTCACTCCACAGGATGGATTAGGCAGAGAATGAAGCCATCGTACTAATCTTATTAATATTAGTATATTGTCCTGACATGTGACTCAGGTTTATTTCCTATGTACAGTTTTTGATACTTCCATTAATGTTTAATAATGAAAGAAACCCTTACAGTTCACAGATCCAGCATCAGCAGATGATGATAACTGATACTTTAGCCACTCCCCAGCCATCTGGAAGCCAGTCTTGGGATCCAAACGACACGCCAACCTCATTACCTCTCCTTGCTGGGCTCGGGATGCTGCAAGGGAAGGACAGGAATCGATAACTGGCATACAGCAGGTACTTAGTTAATGTTGATTCATGTATCCATCCTGGGGGGAATTGTTCAAAGAAAATGTTTTGTGGACTTGTGTGTTTTGAATCTAACAATGCTCAACAGAGCTTTGCTAAGCTAATCAATCTAGAAAAATTTAAAAATTAATTATCTCTGAAAGCGGTCTTATCAGCTAGGTTCTATAAGTAGAAAACTAAAATTAGGCTCCCATTTCTATTGGAATTAAAAGGAAATCAGAGCTGGGCATGGTGGTGCATGCCTGTAGTCCCAGTACTTGGGAGGCGGAGACAGGAGGACCACAGGTTTAAAGCCAGCCTTAGCAACTCAGTGAGGCTCATATCAACATAGCGAGACCCTGTTTCCAAGTAAAAAATAAAATAGGGTTGGGGGTGTAGAGCTCAGAGACAGAATGCTCCTAGGTTCAATTCCCAGCACCACATACATACACACACACACACACAGGAAATCAGGTTGGTAGGAATGTAAAATAGTACAGCTGCTGTAGAAAGTCTGGCAGTTTCTCAAAATATTAAACATGGAAATGCTGTATTATATAGCCATTTAACTCCTAGTTATATATCCAAGGAAAACAAAAATATATGCCGACACAAAAACTTGTACACAAATGGTCACAGCAGCATTATTTGTAAATAGTCAAAAGGTGAAAATAACTACTGTCGATTAACTGACAGATTAATAAAATATGGTATATCTTATACAATGAAATATTATTAGCATTAAATGAAATGAAGTACTGATACATGCTACAACAGATGAATCTTAAAAACATTATGCTAAGTGAAAGAGGTGGCCAAAAAAAGACCATACATTAAGATTCTGAGCCGGGTGTGGTGGTGCACACTGTAAACACAGTACTTGGGAGGCTGAGACAAGAGGATCCCAGGTTTGCTGCCAGCTTCAGCTACTTGGCGAGGCTCTAGGCAATGTAATGAGACTGTTTCAAAATAAAATCGGGCTGGGGATGTAGCTCAGAGGTAGAATGCCCCTGGGTTCAATTTTTTTTTCAGTACCAGAAACAAAAAAAAATTCTGTTTTTATGAAATGTTCAGACTAGGCAAAATATAGAGACAGAAAGTAAATTACTGGTTGTCCATGGATTGAGGGATGAAGGGACTGGGGAATGAGTCTTAATGGATACAGGGTTTCCTTCTGGGGTTATAAAGATAGCCTAAAATTCATTTGTGGTGATGGTTGTACAAGTCTGTGAAAATTCCAAAGCCACTGTATTATATAAGTGGGTGAAATATATGGTAAATGATTTTTATCTTGATAAAGTTATTTGAAAAACAAAGGAGCTATGTGTGGTGGTGCACACCTGTAATCCTAGTACTTGGGAGGCTGAAACGGGAGGATCACAGGTTCAAGACTAGCCTTAGCAACTTAGCAAGACTCTTGGCAACCTAATGAGAACCCTGTTTCAGAACAAAAAATAAAAAAGGGCTGGGGGTGTAGCTCAGAGGTAGAATGCCTCTGAGTTCAATCGTAGTACATAAGAAAAAAAAAAAAAATCAGGCTACAGAAACCCCAGAACAGAATTAGAACATTAGGATATAGTGGGTTTTCATACTCATTCTGTGAAGAGAAAACCATAATGGTTAAGATGGTATTTAATTCTAGTATGAAAAAAATTTAAGAGTATGTTAAGTATGATTAGTATCATTAAGCATGAGTGTTCAAAGACTTGTACCTGTGTATTAATTGGGTGGAAAAGGAAATATACTCGTTCTGGAATGCAGCCCCAGCAGCCTTCTCCAATGAGAAACTAGAATTTCATGCATAATGATTTATACACTAGGTACCACGCTGAGACTGCTGGGAGGAATTCCAGGCCAAACCACTTACAGTTGAAGAAAGCATTGAAGTCCTCATCACTATCAAAATCAAATCGAGAATATTCACAGCTGGGACTGTCTGTCTTAGAAGGAAAGCCCATCTGGAAAGAGAACGGCAATTAGGGTAGAAGATGAAAACAAGCCTAAGAGTGCTTAAGCTTAAGGAGCCCAGGGACTAAAAAGAGTTAAAGGTTGTATGAGATTTTTCTTTTTTTTGGCGGTACTGGGCATTGAACCCAGGGGCAGTCTACCTCCGAGCTACACCCCCAGCCCTATTTTTTATTCTTTATTTTGAAACAGGGCCTCACTAAGTTGCGGAGGGCCTCACTAAATAGCTGAGGCTAGCTGCAAACCCGGATCCTCCACTCTCAGCCTCCCAAGCACTGGGATTACAAGCGTGGGCCACCACGCCCGGCTGTATGAGATATTTTATGATTCATAACTGCTTCTGTTCTACCCCAAACAGTTTGCTCCCACCTCCCATATTCCCAAGAGTGGGAGAAAAGAAAGCACTTTTAGTTGATACCCTCTTCCAGGTTCCTTAGGGAGAATTAAATTCTGGGATTTGTTTAGGGTCTATGAGTATGAAGACATCCCAAGACAAAATAATTCACCATGCAATACATAAGAAAGAATTGAGAACTACTTGTTTGGCATTGGATGCTGAACACTGGGAATAAACATGTTGAACTATGCATGTTTCATTATTCACCTTCCTGACTTTTACCTGACCTTCAGAAATAATCCCTAGATATTACCTCCTTTTAGAATCCTCCTGCCGGGCGTGGTGGCGCACACTTGTAATCCCAGTACTTTGGGAGGCGGAGACCGGAGGATCCGGGTTCGCGGCCAGCCTCAGCGCTCTCTCTCTCTCTCTCTCTCTCTCTTTCTCCCTGTCTCTCTCTCTCTACTTAGTGAGGCCCTCCACAACTTCGTGAGACCCAGTTTCAAAATAAAGTATAAAAAATAGGGCCAGGGGTGTAGCGCGGAGGTAGAACGCCCCTGCGT